>KV724647.1:1263-32085 GCA_000500205.2 Phytophthora lateralis | reverse complement strand
AGAGCTCGCTGTCAACATGGAGGTCTCTGACCAGAACGCTGCAAAATTACTGCAGACGGAGTTGCGCCGACAGCGTAGTCGGACAGGCATGCAGCGATACAGGAAAAGGCTCGAGGACCATGCGATCGCTTTAGAGCGTGACGTCGGAAAGCTACGAAAGGAAACCCAAACGCTTCAGCTCCAGTGCCAGATGCTCTCTTCCGGTGTCCCCACAGGAACGACTGCCTTGTCGGTGGTGGCGGAATACTTTCGTCTGTTCCGCTACGGCTTGAAAGGATCCGCCCCAACGAACAGCCCCGGCATCAGCACGAAAGTGGCCCCGAACACCCATGTATCTAGCGTACAACGCGATTTCCTGCATGCAGCGACATCACCGGACGTGGTTGGCGAGACGGGATTTGGCGTTGAGAGCCTCATCGAGGACTACCGACGCCTCACTCTCTACCTGCCAGACTCGGATACCCAACTCGTTCGTCTCGACAGCGGCCCCGAAGACTCGCTAACCGCCACCACTGCAGTTGGAATCACCATCACGGCCAACACGCTGTACTTTGCGTTCCCTCATCTTATCCACAATGGAGAGCGAGATCAGTGGTCACCGCTTGCTGCCAAGTTGCTCGACCAGCGGTTTGTGCTGCGAGAGTTGATCCATTTCAAGTGGGACAGTGTAACAAGCCGCGTGAAGCTTGTGCAGGTCAAAGCGGACCTTTTAACTCCGATGCTGCACTTACTGGGCGACTTGGAGACCGTCTCTCGCGTATTCGACAAGGCACTCGTCACTCCAGAGTGTAAGCTTGCTCAGTAGGCAAGTCTCAAATACTACATGTAGTCCATTAATTAACGTGTATAATACCGGCTAAGTTAAAGCGAGTTAGGCACAGACTCGCCATCATTCCGAAACATAAGAGCGGAGAAGCTCAAGGTTGTCCGAAATGCCAGCGAAGAAGCGCAAGTCGACGAACCAAGTGCGGAGGGAGGAGGCAGAGGCGCTTAGGGAGCAGATTCGGGCGCTGCTGGGCCAGGTGCGAGAGCTCAACGCTCGGGCGGAGGCGGCGGCAATGACTCCGAGTGACCATTTACAGCTGCTGCGGCGCTCGCTGCGCACCAAGAATGCACTGCAAGAGTTAATTCAGGACCAAAAATTGGTCTTGGCCGGCGCTCAGTCCGAGCTCATAGACTACCAGGTACCGCCAACACTTGGCAGCCTTATACTGTTCTCTTAAGCTGATCTGTCATGGTATCCGCTATTTTCTTGTTGGTTATCCAGGAGAGGCAGGTTATGAATCCTCTGTACTCGTACGTTCACCTGCCAAAGTGCTGGGAGAAACGCAGGCAGCTGCTGGTGGATATGAAAGATGACAAGCTCAATTCGGCGCTTCGATACGTTCTCGCGCGCTCGCAGCACCTCAATCTACTGACCAAACACAGCTCGGAAAATCGCTACGAAGATGCTGCGGGTGCTTTTTGCTGCGAACGATTCGAAGTGAACCACTTGGTGGGAGTCAAGTCTCTGAGGGAAGTGTACAATGCAGCCAAGTTCTTCTTGACGAATGTGGAGATTAGTACGACGGAGGCGCTGGGCCAAATCACGGTGCGGGAAGACTACGACACGATCGGAGATGACGAGTCGATCGGGAGCTTTCGTCTGATCTCCGCTCGGCCGACTGGAATTGTGACAGAGTCGAACAAGGTGCTGTACGACAAGTTTTACGAACACCATGAGCTGATTGGAGGACGGCCATGCGCTGTCATGGTCACCGACAGCGTCGACGAGGACGAGTTGCATCCGTACGATCCCAATACACGAGTTCGGCTGGACGTGAGCGCCACACTCGTCATGACGGAAGTGAGGAGGAACAGACCGGTGTGCACAAAACGCCACGAGCAGCAACCTGTTGAAGAGGGTGGGGACGAAGTTGACGAGGCCCTTCAAACGGACGTCGACGAGGAGTCGATGATCCTGATCCGGTGTGCATCTTTCATGAAAGTCCGTCGGCCAGAATTCGACGTTCCCTCTGAGGCGCTGAACGCTGTTGGAGATGGCTCAGCGGGCTGGGTCAAGGTGATGCTGCAGACGATTCGCGAGTTTGTCTGTGCGTTGTAGTAAACCACTTCATACGAAAGACTCTCGCTCGTGGCTCGCGGAAACCTGTGTAGGTTTAGTGAAAAATGTATTGGAGATTCACGAAATAGGCAAGGGTGTCCATTTAGAAACAGCCGAACGATTTAGCGTCGATCATCTCACGAATGGCATTGGTTTCCGTTCATTCGCATATATCGACCATCGCGGGTTCCGGTGATTCAAAGTTTGGCCGGTAAGTGAGTCTCGCAGTGAATGGTACACGTAAAGGTCAAACGCCGTACATAGCTTTGACACGAAGAAGAAGCATGAGTTGACATACGTTGTGTGCAGAGTGCGCAAAGACAAAAGTTCGGATATTTCAGCGTGGTAAAGCATGGTGATAATACAATTCGCAAGAACTTGCTCGAAATCAGGGCTGCGTTTTATTTGCTCACACGTATAGCAACTGGAATAACCGGAGTTTACAACGCACGGGAATGAATAATCGCGCGAATACTTTGCAGCATGAGGTCAGGCCATTTTGCGATATAGTCGTACAGCTCAAGCAGCTCATTGTCCGCCATTTCCGACTCTGGGCGTCGCACCTTCAGAAATGTAGCGCGACGCATCAGCACCACCAATTTTTTGTCACCCTCGCTGCTGGCTCGACGTGCTGCGCTACACTGTGCGAGCTCTGGTGCTGGCCTTGTCTTCCCGGATATTTTGTCGCACCAAACTGGAGTCAGTGCTACAGCAGCAGTGATGTCTCGCCGAACACAGTTGGCCGAATCGTACGGATGCAAATCATCTTCATCCACACTGTCCATGACGGCCAACGCGCAGGGCGAGCTCGTAAACGCGTTGTGATCTTCAAAAAGCTGCGCGAATGAGACGGTAATAGCCTCAGTAGCCACGCCACTGTCGCAGCTCGAGATCAATCGGTGATTTGAAATGTGCGCACCGTCATTCAGGCTATCGTAGTCTTCTCGAACCGTAATATCGCCCAGCGCCTCGGAAACACTGATCTCCATATTGAACATGAAGACCGTAAGAGCGTCGTAGACTTGCTTGAGCGAGTGGGCACCGTGAAAGTGAACTACGTCGAAGCGATGGCACGCGAAGTTTCCGTGTGCATCCTCGAATCGATCCTCAGAGAAGTGATTCTTTGCCATATCTAACCTGCTGGATCGCTCCGTTAAGTAGTTGTAACATTGCATAAACTTCGCGTTCTTCATGCCAATGAGTACCTCGCGTCGTTCACTGCACTTCTTGGGCAAAACCACGCGCGTATACATCGGATTCTCGTGCTGGTCTCGGCAGCGGTTGAAGAGCACGGACTGGGTGGAAGCCACTGTGAGATGCTGTGTTCTCAGTGCACTTTTGAGCGCTTGATTCTTCATGGTTGCCTGCCGGAGCTTTAAATTGTCGCCGCCATTCGCTTCTTGGAGGGCCTCCAGTTCTTTCCGTAAGGCTTGTACCTTCTCCTGCAGAACACGAGTTTCCTCCTTACGAACCAAGTAAGTGAACTTTCTCTTCTTGGCACGAAATTTGGGTGACTTCTTCAGTTTTGGACTAGAAATATCGGGGTGGGCAGCCATCGCTGAAGTTTCAGCCCGATGTCCCCGCTATTCGCCTTGTTGTCGCCTCCAGGACCTTTATCCAGTTATCTACGAGTCTACTGAATGAAGACTGTGGCTGGATCATCTCTGCAGGTTTGTCGAATGTTGGGAGTAATCATCATCAACGCAGCATAGTTTACTCCTTTGTGGCTCGTTTAACGCGATTTGGATTTGATTTCGTGACAAACAAGGGTCGTATTGCTTGCCAACTGCAGGAGATCTTTCCATCAAGCCGTTGTTTGCAGCTGCTACAAGCATCACGCGGAAAGTGCTCTCTTTCCGATATCTCATCTTCAGCCGATGGGGGTCAAGCTCTCGACCATGGTCCGGTGCATCGTTTCGCCCCACCGATCCATGTTATCCCGCATCTCCTCCCAATTGTCAGTGGACACGTGGAAGGAGGACCGGTGCAGTTGTGAAAACACCCACCGAGTAAGTACAACAACACTTTCTTCTTCTGCCACTTGGTGTTCCCGCAAAGTGCCCCCAACAGCCGCCACCTTACGCGTGTATGAAGTTAGCTCTAGAATAGCGTTAATATCGCGTCTCACACGCACACTTGGTCGGTAGGGATGTCTTTCGTCCTCATCCACGAAATCTGCAACAATAAGCCCTCGCCCCCTTTCGTGGCCTGGTTCGACGTCTGGTTCAAAAAACTGCGAGAAGAGCACTGTATTCGATTCCATGAGCAAGCCATTAATCGTCGTTGAAACCAATCGGTTTTGGGTTACACCTTTGTCGCCGCTGTCGTCATCCTCGCGGATCGTAATGTGGCCCAGTTTTTCTGAAATGCTGATCTCGATATTGCAAAAGTATTGAACCAACATGTCGAATACCTGCTTCACGCTCCCCACGCCATGAAACTGGATTCTCGTGAATCTCGTCGAGCAAAAATCGCCATTTGACAGCTCATATCGGTGATCTTCACACATCGGCTTGCACGGGTCCACATTAGGCCGTCGTTGACGTAAATAGTGGTCCGCATCGTCCAACTTCATCGGTTTCAACGCCAGCAACGTATCCCGTCTCGAATCTTCATCTCGACCCAAATGGATAAATCTTTGCAATGGACTCCCCGCTTGAATTGTCTTCACAACATCACAATTTCACCGCAAAAACAATCAGTAAATCTACAACAACAAAAATAGAAAATAAAAACTTACACATAGTGCGTACTCCGACATAATCCCTTGGATGTTGGCGAACTCGAGTTGTTGACTCTGTACTGCATCACGTAGCACTTTGCTGGCAATAATTCGGTCCTTGTCGTTCTGTCCTGGTCTGCCAAAAGACGCCAGTGCCTGTTTCTGAAGCTCCTCCATCCTGGCATGAAGAACGTCCAGTTCTGTCTGCAGTCTCTCCTTCTCTTCTTTACGAAGACTGTGAGTGGATTTACGGTATTTGCGCTTGGCAGTGCGTTTTCTTTTTTGTGGCCCGGATTCTGCAGTGCCGCTGTCATTTTCAGACTCCAAATCGTTTTCTCGTTTGTGTGTTCTAATGATAGCACCATGTTGCGCGATAGTGGAGACCTCGACTGGGTTTTTCATGGACCTTTTCAGGGATAAAAGCGTGTGCGCTGACCCATCGTCGACGCTCGATGCCGGGCTGGTACGGGGCGAAGCAGAAGTCGGGGACACGCGGGGACCCAGTACCAGCGACGTATAATACCGATCGTCCCGGATCTCCTCTCGAGACGCGTTGAACGCCATGTGAGCAGCACCGCTTGACCACCAAGAAACTGATTGCGAAATTGGACAGGTAAAAAAACCAGTAGGCAAAGGAGGGTCAAATCTATGACAGAATTATAAAACCCAATAGAATGAAAGGAACTCAACGGCTTGACGAACCATCACCGTGCCACGTAGGTGAACAGTGGGGGGACGGGTCCAAGCTCTCCATTATGGTATTGTGCATGTTTTGGCTCCAGCGGTCCATGGTCTCACGCAACTCGTACCATCCGTCTTTCCGGACTGGGAAGTTTGGGTGTCGAAGTCGAGAATGCGACCATCGTGTGAGCACCACGACCTTTTCTTCCTCCGCGATGCCGAATCTGTTCTTGTGAAGACGCCGAGTGTACGACTGCACTTCCATCACAGTGTTCACGTCCTTTCGAATTCGCTCGGCTGGTCGATAAGGATGTCGTTCGTCTTCATCTACGAACTCGGCAACAATCAGACCGTAGCCATCTTGGTCGTTGGGCCTTGCTGCACTGTACTCGGAGAATACGACGGTGTTGGATTCCATGTGAAGACCCTTGCCAGTCAAGGATACTAACCGATTTTGAGTGATACCTTTTTCGCCGTTGTCGTCATCTTCGCGAACTGTAAGATGACCCATTTTTTCCGACACACTGATCTCGATGTTGCACAGGTAATATACCACCACGTCAAAAATCTGTTTGACACTTCGCGCGGGCTCAAATTGGGATGTTGCGAAGCGGACAGCCCAGTAATCTCCTTCATCGTTTTCAAACCGGTAGTCTTCTGACATGGATTTCAGCGGGTTTAAGTGTGAGAGTCGTCTACGAAAGAATTCACGAGCATCCTGCAGCTTCGTTGCCTTCATTGATTGCAACGTTTCTCTCCTGGAAAGTTCGTCTTTGCCTAAGACAATCCTTCTCTGTATAGGACTTCCAGCTTGAATATTCTGTACACCGTGCCAAACGTAACGTAAATTAGCGTTTGTCTGCATGCATCCCAGTCACGACACACGTACACATGCTGCATAGCCCGTCATGGCCGACTGAATCTCCACAAATGCCTCCTGGTGTTTCTTCACAGCATTGTGCAATACGTTTGAGTACAACCTCCTCTCTTCTTCGTTCTTGTCGCCACCACTTGGTGCAAACGCTCGGCGCTGCAGCTCAGCCATTTGGGCCTGCAATTCAACCAGCTCCACACGAAGATGGTCGATCTCCTCCTGCAGTGGCAATGGACCCACAAAAGAGCATAAACATGAGAACCAAGATACACCTGAGTCGACCATCCCAACAAAACTGCAACTTGTTTCGCCGTTCGTACCTTTCGGATCGTGTGTGTGGCTTTACGATATCCTCTCGTCTTCTTGCGTTTGACAAGTGTTGCAGTCTCCTCCACTTCAGTGTGCTGCTTACTGAAGCTGCTCTCTCTCGCCACCTTTCGCTTGTTACGACGCAGGACCACGGCTTCGGGAGAGCTCCCGTACTGAGCATCTCTCATCGCCGTCGTCCGAGGCACGTCTGGAACTGTCACGCCCTGACTCAGGGAGCTCCGCTTTCCTCGTGGATGGGACAATGTCGCAGTAACTGGGGCAGTATTGATACCGGTACATGTATTGGCGGCGTGCAGCAGCGGCAGGAAACCTCTTGCGTACGCCGAGTGCCAATTGTCGGGCTTGGTGGGAGAGGTGCAGGCCGACGACTGGTCCGCGTCCGTGTGTGGTGAATGAAGCTCCATCGATGCGGCGTACTCCGACGTGGTCCCTTGCGCGAAAGGAATAGCAAGCAGGGCAAGTTGACGACTAGGAATGAAGCGTTTCGGCCGATTGCGCGGTGACTTTTGTCAAATGATGGTCAAAATAGTACCATCATTTGGCAAAACGTCCGTGAGACGGGCAAGTTAAAAACATTTTGTTGGGTAATCTTGTCAAAAAAAGTAAACACTTACAATGTGAAGCACTTGTTGACTCGAGATTCATAGCATTTACGAAGAGGGAACATGAACGCTGCCAGTATTCGAGCCTGCGACGTGTTGGTTTGTACTTCGAAGAGGGTTGCCTACCGACTTCACCACCACGTGAGCTCCTGCCAGCCATCAAGAGGAAACACGTGCTTATTCACTCGCGCGGCACGCCACGATCGAAGTGCAGGTCGTCGGACAACGTCCGTTGCATCGTCTTGCCAAAGAGATCCATTCGGTCGCGAAGCTCGTACCATTCTTTGAGCCCCATGGAAAAGTGAGGGCGATGCAGCTTGTTCTGCACCCACTTGGTGAGCACGACCATTCTTTCATCTTCGGTTCCCAGGCACTCTCGAATTTCCATGACAACAATAATATCCTTGCGAACACGGTCCGTCTGGTACGGATACTTCTCGTCGTCGTCGACATAGTCCATCACAATGACCCCCAAGTCGCTCTCTCCGTAGATGCTGTTCTTCTCGTCATCGCGCTCATAGAATTGAGAAAACGTGATCGAGTTCGACTCCACCTTGTACCCGTTACAAGTCGTGGACACCAAACGGTTCTGTGTGATGCTCTTGCCGCCGTTGTCTTCGTCTTCGCGGACGGTGATGTGGCCCATTTTCTCCGAGATGCTGATCTCTAGGTTGCAATAGTAGAACAGCAGCAGGTCATAGATCTGCTTCACGTTGCGGGCGTCTCGCAACTGTGTCACCGACAAGCGCTCGGAGAAAAAGTCGCCGTTGTCCAATTCGAAGCGGCGACCCTCATCAATATTTTTTCGCAGATTGTTTTTTGGCCGTCGTAGCTGCAAGAAGCGTTCGGCCTTTGAGAGTTTGGGGGCCTTCAAGCCTCGTAGAAGTGTTCGTCGAGACTCGAGATCTCTCTTCAACATCATGCAGTCGTGCAACGGAGAACCCACTTGCGCGTTCTGCAGAAGCGTACTTGTTAGTGTAAGCCTTGCAAAATACGCGTGAATCCACTACACGAACGTACACACATCGAAAACTCCGACATGATGGACGCGAGCTCTCCAAACTTCTGCTGGTTCACCTGAACGTCATCTCGCAAGTCTCGCCCGACTTGAATACTTCTGGTCGTGTCTCTGTCCATTTTGCCCATAGCTGCCGTCGCCTGCTGCTTCAAGCTCAATAACTGAGCGTTGAGCTCCTCCATCTCCTTCACCAGCCGCTCCTTCTCCTCCTTCACATCAGACAAAACACTCCATCAGCACGACGCCTCACCCCACGAAACGCAAACCCACATCGTATGGATACCTTTCGAGCCGCGTGAGTTGACTTCCGCTGCTTCCGCTGGCGATGAGGCTTTGCATCAACTTCCGACTTGGTACTTCTCTTCTCCCCAGCGTCGTCACTCCCCCGCAGCCCCAGAACTTCATCGAGTCCAGCGGGGCTAGTCGCTGCGTGTCTCTTCCCCAACACAACCGGCGCTCGAGCCTCCGTTCTGCTCGTGATGGTCTCCACCCGCAGTCGCTCGTCCTGCGTGGTAGGCACGCCCCATCGTCGATCCATTGCCCCCCACTGCAGGTCTCACTTGAAGCGCGCAATCAAAAGTGCGCGATTACGAGCACGTATTTACACTAAGTACGAGTCGGTCCGACTATCAAAAAAAGTTCAACATTGAGTTGAAATGGTCAACAATTGCCATGTTTCCCAATTCGCGTTGTAGGGTGCAGACTCTCGAGCAGTGTTTGATGCAGGAGAAGTCCCCAGCTGTCCATGGAGTGTCGGAGTTCTCTCCACCCTTCGACGACCATTGGGAACTGGGGGCGGTGCAGAGTGTTCTGCACCCACCTGGTCATCACGACGACCATTTCCTCCTCTTCTAGCTCCCCGAGCACTGTCTTCTTCGGACGGTTGTACGCCCGCACTTCGATTACGCCGTTCACGTCCTTGCGGACCCGCTGGCCGGACTGGTACGGATAGCGCTCGTCGACGTCGACAAACTCGGAAACGACGAGTCCGTACCCGCGGTCGGCGCACGGAATGTCGTCGCGCTCGCAGAACTCCGAGAACATGATGGTGTTGGACTCCATCTGCATGCTCCGATTGGTCTTAGTAGAGACCAAACAGTTTTGCGTGACGCCGTCCGTGGTGCCGTCATCGTCGTTCTCGCGGATGGTCACGAGTGTCTCGAGCTTCTCCGAGACGCTGATCTCCATGTTGCTAAAGTAGAAAATCACCAAGTCGAATACTTGCTTCACGCTCTGGGCGCCCTCGAACTGCAGGATGGAGAAGCGAGCCGAGCAGAACCCGCCACTATCCGTTTCGAAGCGCTGGTCCTCGGTAAGAGACTTGCACGCATCCAGCTTTGATCGACGAATCTTCAAATACTGCTCGGCATTCCTGAGCTTCCTCTCCTTCATTGCTTGCAGCGTCTCACAGCGCGACTCGGAGTCCCTCTTCAAGACAATCTTCTCTTGCAAGGCTGTTCCAGCTTGGATGTTCTGTTCAAGGCAACGTGTACGTACAAGCGTCAGCAACCCGTTCTTCTCAGCTCCAGCAGCAATCCAGTCGTGCTACACGGCACCCATACGTACGCACAGCGTGTAGTCCGACATGATCGAAAGCGTCTTGCAAAACTTCTGCATGTGTCCTTGAACAGCTTCTTGTATAGTCTGACGGCGCGATTTACGCACCAATGTGTCCACGGGGAAGGTCGGATCCATCGCTCGCTTCTTGAGCGCCTCCATCTCCTTCTGCAAAATCTCCACCTCCTTGAGCAATCGCTCTTTCTCCTCCTGTCCAACCACAGCAACCGTCAGCAACACAACCACCACTAGATAAAGTGCCACCTTTCTGATGGTGTGCGTTCCCTTGCGGTGCTTCCTCTTTGGGTATTTACGTTTCGGTCGCACAGTCTCCTTCGACTCGGCGCCCGCACCAACTTGACCCGCTGCTCGCTCTTCATCTTCTGTTGCTACTGACCGCTCATTCGTTGCGAGTCCATCCACTGATTCCTGTCTTGGGGCGATGGTGGACGACCAAGAGCGCGTTGGCGTCGCACTGTCGCTCAACGGCGACGAGGTCGTGGACGACGTGGCGGACGACGGCATTCCGCCGCAGGGGGACGTACCGTCGCGCTGCTCCATCGGCTGGTCAATGTAAACCCCGTTTTTGTGACATCCATGACTTCATTTAACGTTAGTATTATTTTAATATTAAAATACGACTGACATGTTGAGTTTCACCTGACTACGAATGTCCACGCAGATTCTCAGCTATCGTGCGGTGCAAGGCTCTGCCCCATAAATCCATGTTGTCTCGGAGCTCGTACCATCCGTCCGTGCACACGGGGAACTTGGGGTAGTGCATTCGGTTCTGCACCCAGCGACTGAGGACGACCACCGACTTGCGCGACGGAGGACCGCCAGCTACGCTCTTCGGGCGCTGCGGCACGAACTCGCGGATTTCCAGCACGGCGTTTACATCGCGTCGCACGCGTTGGCTTGGAACGTACGGGTGGCGGTCGTCCTCGTCCACGAAGTCCGCGACAATAAGGCCGTAGCTGCTGGCGCTTTGGCCGTCAGTGCTGCGGTCGTAATACTGCGAGAACATGACCGTATTGGACTCCATCTTCACATCTTTGTGAGTGATCGACACCAGCCGGTTCTGCACGATGCCTTTGTCGTCGCCTCCGTCGTCTTCGCGGATCGTGATGTGGCCAATTTTTTCGGAAATGCTGATCTCGATGTTGCAGAAGTAGAAGAGCAAGAGGTCGAAGACTTGCTTGACGCTCTGTGCGTCTTCGAACTGCGTCACCGTGAAGCGAGTGGAGCAAAAGTCTCCGTTCTCTGCTTCATAGCGGCGCTCCTCTCCCATCGTGTTGCACGGGTCCAGATTAGGTCGACGCAGTTGCATGAAGCGCTGTGCCATCTCCATCTTCCTGGGTTTGATATCGGTCAGGGCATCGTGTCGAGACTGCTCGTCATTCTTCAAGTGGATAAAATCTTGCAGCGGACTTCCGGATTGAATACTCTGCAGCAAATGACGCAGCATTAGCAACATACTCGCGCGAATTGATCAACACCAAAAACTCACGCATAAAGTGTACTCCGACATGATGGAGGAGAGCTGGCTGAAAACTTGCTGGCGCTCTTGGACACCTTCCCGTAAGACCGTCCCAGTCTCGTACTTCCTCTTCATCGCCCCCTCGCTCTCGTCAACTGGCACTCTCACATGACCCCGCATGGCCGCAATCTGGGCCTTCAGCATGTCGACCTCCTTCAGCAATGTCTCCTTTTCTTCCTGCGCCAGTGTTCATCGTCAACACACAACACAACTCCCACCACCATCCATGCGCACCTTTCGGATCGTATGCGTAGCCTTCCGATACTTCCTCTTGCGCTTGGGTATCTCCTGCTTCGTATCCTCCGTACCAAGCGCCTCCTTGTCTCCCCTCTTCTTGCTCGTAACCGACTCTCCGTCACCCCGATTGAAGCTTCCACTCGGTTCCACACTAGTCGCTCTGCTCTTCTGCGTCACGCTGTTCGCCCCCATGAGCGCCACCCACGGCTGCGTCGGGTCCACGATATCAGCAGCGGTGGAGGAAGAGGAGGAGGACAATGGCGACGACGAAGCGCTGGCGCTGTAGACCGTTGAAGCTCGCAGCAAGGCCGGACTGGGCATCCCTCCGAGCGACAGGAATGACGTCTCGGACTGCGGGAAGCTCGGCGTCATCTGGGAGCTGTTGCAACTAGCTGTGGTTGCTGGGTGACGCGCCGCTGGACACTGCTGCCCCGCGGCGTCACGGGCGAAGTCGTCCATGGCGCTGCTGTCAACGTTTGACCAAATGACAGAATGCCAATAATCAGGCCCCGTCATCATGGTGTGTCACAAATACGGAAGAGTGACATTGGTCGCGACTGGCAAGACGGAAAGTTGACTTTTATCTTCTTGCGTTTTGGGCATTGGAATAAGCTACTGGACATCAAGCAGTAAAGTCCAGAAATGATGCCATGCAACCTAGGTTGATGAGCTGCTCGCTTTGCCATTTGGGAGGGACTCAGTCAGCACACGCCAACAATCGCACCCCCAAACTTCCGTTGGAGATGGTCCAAGAGGAACAGGCTTTGTCAGATTTTGAGTACAAAGAGAGCCACCGTTAACAGGAGTACACTGACAGAATCCAATGTAATCTTAAGGAACATAGCTTTTGTATTGATTCCTCTTACCGTCGACAACAGACGACGGGGGATAGGCGCTCCATCATGGTGTGGTGCAGCGTTTGGATCCATCGCTCCGTGTTGTCACGCATCTCGTGCCAGCCGGACTGGGGAATTTCGTACTCGGGGTGATACACTTTGCTGTGCACCCACCGAGTGAGCACGACGACGCGACCGTCGCTCGTGTTCTTGGACCTGGTGCGCACGCCGTGACTGATTGGGTAGGATGTGAGCTCGAGCACGGCCGTGAAATCTCGACGGATGCGTTCGTTTGGGTGGTAAGGATTGAGTTGGTCCTCGTCGACAAAGTCCGCCACGAAGATGCCGTACCCGTTCTGGTGACCTGCATCCTCGTCGCCGGGTTCGTACCGTGAAAAGTACACGGTGTTCGACTCCATTCGCAGCCCACCGATGGTTGTTGACACCAGTCGGTTCTGTGTGATGCCTGGCGCCATGTTGTCATCGTCCTCGCGGATTGTGATGTTGCCCAGCTTCTCCGATACGCTTATCTCGATGCTGCTGAAATACCCAAGCAAGATGTCGTACACTTGCTTCACTGTGTTCTCGAACTGCATCGTCGAAATGTACGTCGCGAAAAAGTCTCCATTCGACGCCTCATACCCGTGGTCTTCTCTCATGGGCTTCAACGGGTCCACACGAGGCCGCCTGTCATTCAGAAACTTGGCTCCATCCTCTAACACTTTGCTCTTCAATGACAGCAGCGTGGCTCGTCGAGAATGCATGTCTTTCTCCAAGTAAATAGGCCGATGAATAGGACTTCCCACTCGAATGTTCTAACCACCAACACAAGAAAAATGCCAGTAGTCAGAAAATATTTCCCACAACTCTATCAACTGTAGCAAAACTCACAAATAAAGAGTACTCCGACATGAGAGCGTGGATCTTGGTGCACTCAAGTTGTTGCGACTGAATCTCCCGTCTCAAGACCCGATTAGCACTCTGCATCTCACTGGGGGTGCGAGCCTCCATCCCCACACAAGTCGCAAATGCTCTCGCTTTCAGCTCCTCCATCTTGGTATGCAGCTCCGCCAGCTCCTCCAACAACAGAGCCTTCTCCTCCTACAATAAAAAAAACACTCCCGATCACTACAAACCCACTATATAACCCCACCACAAATCAACTTCCCCACCTTCCGCACGTTGATCGTGGACTTGCGGAATTTCCGTTTGGGTCTTTTCTTGTGAGTTTCCTGCGTGTGTTGCCCATTTTTTCTACCGTCGCCCTCTATTTCCCTCTTCTTGCAAACTGGTCTGGCGATAATGGAGCGTTTTTTGGGACTATTAATTGGGTCCTCCCCATTCTTCTCCTTGGCCTCCGTCGCGTCCTCGTCGTGCATCGCGTCCATACTGGCGAGCCACTGCGTGGCCACGTCCGTCACGAGCCTCGTGGGCGACTCTAGCGCCTCGGACGCGCGCCGCAGGGTGCCGCTCATGGCGAATGGAAAGTGGCGCTGCTTGGAGACGAAAGGCAATTATGATGGGTAATAAGAAGCAAATCGAAAACCGGAAATAAACGGCGGCGTTTTTATTGTCGTCGTGATGGAGCGAGTTGACCTCAACACCGCAGGGAATGTTCTGTCTGGCGATGAAGTGCCTTTCTTCAGTCAGTGGAGAAGTTCATTTTTCAATTTGACTGTCACAAATGAAGAGAGTGGCGGAGGTTTTGGTGAATTGTTCAGATGCGGACAAGTTTCGGGATTGCGAGTCGCCGGTGCTGCTGGGCCCACTGGACCACGCCACGCAGCACTTTTTGCCTCTCGCGGTTGTGTTTGTGTACCGTCAGGAGAAATCTGAGAGTGAGGAGGTGATTCCGAGTCGAAAGCTGCGACGCGCATTGGCACGGCTGCTGGACTATTACCCGCATCTTACAGGACGCGTAGTGATGAATGGGGAGGATAACACGCCGCAGATTGAGGAGCTTGGAACGGGGGCAAGATTCGTGACCGCGGAGTCCAGCGAACGACTGGAATCGTTCGAAGCAGTTGCTGAGGATGAGAAACCGGGATCTCCGCCGCGACTGATTGTCACCAATTTGCCGGATGGAGGCAACGCATTGCTGCCACCGTTTGCCTCGACAACGATCCTGGCGGTGCAGCATACGCGGTTCGCTTGTGGCGGCATGTCCATCGGAATGTGCATCCCACACACCATTTGTGACGCGGCGGGCTTCTTCCAGCTCGTACGCGACCTAACCGAGCTGTATCGAGGCTTCCGAGACGTTGAATTGGGTGTTCGCCAAGTCAACGATGTGAAACTCTCGAGACCGCCACATATCGGCTCTTACATGGCAGAGCTACATGATATGACGCCCCTGCAGCGACAAGCAGCTCTCACGTTCCAACCGACCGTTGTCAAGTTAGCACCAGAGGAGGAAGAAGCAGCACCAGACATCTCCGCAGCCATTGACAAAACGATTCATCCGCCAGTCACCGGCCGCATACTTCGCTTCCGAACTCACAGCGCTCAAAGCCGAGGCAAATGCAGGTGGTAGAGGTCATCCAGTATCAACATTCTGCGCGTTGACGGCCCATATCTGGCAATGTGTCTACCGTGCGCGTGTGCGTCTACGCGAAACTCAAGGTATGACTTCGGTGGATGCTGCTCAGCACGTCCCGCGCCAAATATTGATGTCTATCGACTTGCGCAGCTGGAACCAACTCGAAGGGATCCCCCCTCAGTACTTCCCTAACGGTGTGCTGAGCCCAGTTCTTTCCGTCCCCGCTGCCCAACTGCTGAATGACCCGCTATCAAGTGTGGCTGCTTCAATTCGCGAAAGTGTCCAGCCCCAAGACCCGACGGAAATGAAGAAGACACTTCGATGGATTGCTGCACAGTCTGACAAGCGTCGCGTACAACCGTGCTACAACTACGACGAAGAAGGTGTCTTCGTAACCCAATGGAGCAAGTTCGACATGTACAGGGGTGCTCAATTCGAAGCTCCACCGGCAGTTGTCGCACAGCCGTTCACGGCGCTCTCACTCTATGATGGTCTGGCTTACTTTATGGCAACGGAAGACCAGTTAACCCAGTCGGCGGACACTACCGGGATCACAACAGGTAGCTTGGACGTCAGTTTGGCGCTGAGTGAGCCGATCTGGACTATACTGGATGGGGACATGCATTTCCGCCTCCATCGGGTGGGTGACATGGACACATAATACTGGTAATTCCTCCAGTATTTTGCTGAAGCACAAGCAATGCTTCTGCCAGCCGCAACACAAATTCTCTTTAGATGTATGTTGCCAGCACGAGTTGTTCAGTCTCTTGAGAGGAGAAGCAGATGCTCATGTGCTCATAGCTCAAATTCAAAGCAGTGATGAACGAGTCAGGGCTCGGCCTGTATTGGAAATCGAGGTGACACTTTTTTTAGGCCAAGACGTCAATTCTGTTCTTCTACCCCATTGTCTTTTCCGGCGTGTGAGAGACCCACCATCCGTGGCGGGTGCCGAAAACACGTTTTGCGGACAAGCGTTCAAAGACGTATCTGGGCAACGGATATTCACGAGTACATATTTCCAGAAAGGTAGAACATCCGGGAAAAAAACACGGTGCAAGTGTTGCATCATGTCGTTCGGAAAGATTTTGCAACGCTGAAAGTTGTCGTTTGTCAACAAATTTGGGAATGAGCAGCAGATGTTTGGTATTCTTGAATTACCACGTCGCTAAGATGCAGAGTGACACTCTGCATCTACTCTGAGTGTGCACTGTTTCGGTTTACACGTTTATTGAACACTATGTTCATAATACATGTGTGTGCGGTTTTCACGTTTACGTCAAAGTCTGACGGCAAACGGCTCAACTCGCTCAGTTAGAAGAATCAATAGCTTGTGTATTCTGTCCCACGTAGAAGATACGGAAACTGGTACATGTACTTGAGCAGTTTGCTGCTCTAAGGTAGGCGTTTACAATGATTAAAAAAACTAGCGATGAACCTGCTCGCGAATGAAATACATCCCTTAGCTCGTCGCTATATAGAACCAACACTGACGTTACATTGTCCTTCAACTACATGTAGCTAGAGCATTCTAGGTATAATTATTAGGTGCGGTTGTAGTACCACATCAGCTGACGTGTAATTGCCGAGGTCCCTATTAACTTACGGAAGGAGAAACGTGTTAGTCTTGACACTGACCCAATCGTGGTATCGTGATACAATACGATCCGCTTCCTTTTGCGTCTTGCCACCAGCCAGCAACGCTTTGATGGTATCATGATCCTTGACTTTTGCCTTGAACCACTAGGCAAACTTCGGGAAAATCTGGTCATCTCTCTCGCCCGTTAACTTGAACATATTGGCCCACTTCAGCTTCGCCGCTTCCCTTTGGGCCTTCTTTGCGGCGGCTGCCGCCTTCTTCGCCGCAAGTGTTGCTTTGGCAGCCTTGACAGCGTTTGCTCCAGGGATTTTCTGTTTTAGATCCTTCAAGAAGCCAAAATTCAGGTTCAGTGCTCGCTCTTCCTCCCCGCCGCCGACGCCTTGGCCTTCATCAAGAACGTCAGACGACGACGTAATCTTCGACACGGATGCCAAGTTGGAATTCTTGTCAGTGGAGTGCGCGCTGGCGATTCCAAGGAATGTGATCGTGACTAGGAGCAAGAAAATGCTAGGCAGCGCATGCTTGGTAGAGGGCAGAACACGAGTCTTGGCTGATGGACTTGGCTGTGGCAACGAAAAATGGAGACTAGTCTCTAATTTACCAAGTCAATCGAGCTGCCAAACTGTGATTGCAGCCGTTTGAGTAACACGCAATCACGGTTTACCAGCTCGTTTGAAACATCACACAATCAGGGCTTACCACTTCAAAGTACATGTACATGTAGTTTGCCAACAGGTAAAAAAACAGATCTTTGAGATCGTTCACACAAGAGCAACGAACCAGCGAGAAACCAACGGCGTGATTTACAACAAGTGTAGGATATTGCAGTGTGTTATACTGTAGTCAATTTAGAGATTTTAAAGAATTGGAGCACTTACGCCGCAATCTTCGAGACGGATGCCAAATTGGAATTATTGTAGGATAAACTTTATTATGCAGGAGACCCGATCCCTATTACAACAGCCTTGCGTTTGCTAGCCAATAGCAATCCGGTTGTTCCTCCAGAGAAGACAATTTAGCCAATGACACAGCATTAGGGGTAGGTTACGTTTGTTCCAACTAATTTCCGGAGAATATCTGAAAATATCATTGTGACACTGTAATACACTAAACAACTTTAAGCTATTCTGACAATTATTCAACACTGATGTGTCCTTCCACTCAAAATAGTAAGAAACCCCAGAGCTGCAAGGAAGAGAACCACAAATCATTTACGTTTGAGCAGCTACGTAGGTGTCAGGGAACTAAATTGTTCCGTGAAGGTAATCCAAGAGCGGTTGCAGATCTACGAGAGAGAGATCTCGAAACCAACGGAGCGACCCTCGATCGACTCTTAGAGCGGCCCTCGGAGCGACTTTTGGAAATAGCGACTGTTGGTTAGAAGGTGAAGCGAACTAACCACAATACACACTTTGAAACTTCCTTCTTACTGCTCAAGACATCGCCAACAACGTATACAAACTCGCTACTGCCCATCAAAGTCCTCCGCCTGATCCGAAACCTACGCTTCCACCAACCGCGAGTTGGTGCCCTGAGACGTCAGTCTCATTTGGACGGAGTGCCACCATATTTGCAACAGTAGGGCATGATGCGTAGGGCACCGCGCGGGCTCGACATACCCAGTGGGACGGTAGGCCAAGATCTCGCCGCGGTAAAGGTCTTTGAAGAGTTCCTCGCACCTGCCGATATGACAAGCGGCAGCTTAGATTTAATGTATTCTACTCTCCCTCTATCAGGAATCTAGCGTTCCTATGAAGAATTTCTGTTCTCTACTAACAGTGCTACAGACATACAGATGTCAATAGTTTCTCCATTGGATTGCAGCATGAGATAGCGATGCGTATGCTCCCGGATGCGACGCTAGCAGTTCCCACCAGCGCTTTCGCAGCGACGACAACTTGCTCGTCGGCTTCTTCCCATCGAAGTCTTGCAAGCGAGCGTTCGCCGACTTTTCCACAGATTGTGCTGGCAGACGCGGTGCTCCTCTGCTTCAGACCGTTCCGGTTGCGTAAGAATCGTGAATGGCTTTTGGTACAGTACCTTCATAATATTCACGGCAGCTTTGGCTTTTGTTCTGGTATTTTTTTCCTTTGACAGTTTCCCAGATGCAGTTGCTGTACCAGTTCAGAAGACAGACAGCTAGCGACGACGCTGCTGCTGGTACGGGACTGGCAGTTTGGAGGCTGCGTGGGAGATTGACACTCTCTTCTTGCGACAAAGCTGCTGCAGTTGCAGGGTAATGCGTCGAGGCAGTGATTGCATCTTCTACACGAGCGAGAATGTCAGTTGTAGCTGAGAGCTGGCCCAAGAAATTCTCCAACGTTGATGTCAACAGCGAATCACTCCCTGCAACGGCGCGGCTGACTTGGGCGTGGTTAGCTGTCTGCCAATTTCTCGCCAGGTGGCCACCCCACTCGCAGCACGTTGATGTGGAATACTTCAGACAAGGTGGCTGCTATTCCTCGCTCAAGTTCGTACAGGTAACGGTGAACGTATGCAGATGTGCTAGATGTTCTTACCGATTCTAACACTGTGTCCATGTGAATGAGCAAAGCGGCGAATGCTGCGTTGACAACGTCTATTGCCACGTTGAAGCGAGACTCTGGCGATCCAATGTTGTGGTGAAAGAGCTGGTAGCGCAGCGTGACGAGCCGTCCATACTCCACGATCGACAGGCGCAGCTGAAGATTATCAATAGTCGGCGTCATAACCGGTAAGTCTGGAGCTCGGTTGCCGGTCAGAACTTTCCCCACACTTTGATCCTCACGTGTGGTCGTGCAAATGTATGAAAATACTTTAGTGAACGATTCAAGCAGCCAAGCTCTTCGCGTAGATATCCACTGGATAGCTAACTTCGGTGAGGCGTTAGCATGCGCAGCAGCGCCTCGTCGGATGGAGTGGCTCGTCATACATGGGGTCACGCGTTGCTGATGCTCAGGCGACATCTCTTTTAGCGAGTCCCGGATAACCTCGGTAATATAACTTGCGATATTAGGGCGCTTACACTCTCGCTTCAAAATTGGCTGTGATGCGCTATCTCCTTCGGTTTGAAGGCTCTCCCAGTAGATGACGACCTCTTCTTGATAGTACGGCTGCCCGCCCGGTAAGTCTGACATGGCGACGCGCGGCACAAGAGGGAGGAGGGTTCGTCATAGCAGATAAAAAGCAAACCAAAAGCGTGCAGCATACATTGCTGCCAGTAGTCACGGGACTTATAGATCGAGACACCTTGCACAACCGATGTCTTGATACGCGCGATGTGCAAAAACAACTCGCCCCGATGCAGCAATTGAGAGTTGCTGCTTGCGCACAATGCATGTGTCGATAGCTCTACCGAACGTGTGTCACATCATCGTTAGTAGCAACAGAGGGTATCCTCTCTGTTGCTAAATAACATTCCCAACAAGACAGGCAAGGTCATTGCTGTCGAGACTGGCGCGGGTATCTACTCTCCTGGTGGAGAGGGTATTCCCCTCGACTTTGGAAGTAGGAAGGCACATGCAGAAAAGGTGAAAACTTTAATGAAGAAAATGGAGCAACATTTGGAGAGCAGATGTACTACTGCTATACCTCAAGCACTCACAACTAAAATCTGAATCTGAGCACTGTGCTGCAAGCGAACCAGCGGCAGGTTGATGAAAAACTACAAATCGCCCTTCGTCGACCTGCAATTCAAACATCGAAACAGGGTGGCAAACATACGATGGATTCCCCTGGTCAACGCAGCATTATTAGACACCAAGCCGGCTATGACGTCGATGCTACTCCGCCGTCTACAACGCCTGGTGAAGTCAACGCAGGGCGACCTACGTTGATTGCACCAAACCTGATGTGAACCAACACGAATGTTGCAGTGATCAGAGCGCTCAAGGACGTGTCCATACGAGGAAGCAAGTGCACGATGCGGCGACAAGCACGATTCAGGAAATTCAAACGCAAAAGCAAACCACCTAAGACAAACAAATCTGTCGTCGCTTGAGCGTGCTTGAGCCGATGCGATTGGGGCATTAGCCACCGGAATTGACGTTCTCGTCAGTGGATGCTACAAGAAAACAATTGGACGGCCACGGCGCTAAATCATTCCCAAATAGTTGGACGCAAAACAAATAGCTAGATCAACGGTATGACCAGCCCTAATAATACTTGCAATTCATCATTTCAATCAATACAGCAATGCTGTATGAATCAAGGGTGGTTATACCATGAGTGGCTTCGCTAGCCTTAACATCTTAAAGCTCGGTAGATACATGAGCTGAAAATGAGTTAATCAACGCGTGTTCCCAGTCGCTTTCAAACATTCCCATTGCATTTTGACGGTCGAGATTCACTCTGATGTTCGATGGAAGAGTTTCGCGGGCCTCTTCAGCTGTCAGCTGTCAGTACTGCGTTACGTCGATGAGCTCCCAATTTCGATTCAGGAAGGAGCACATGTCAATATTTTCGGGGGACAGTGACGAACGCTGCACGGTCACCATATGACCACGGATACCGAAGCCGCGCTAAATTCGAGCTGATGACGCGGGAGCAGCGAAAACAATTCGAACAGCACTTGGTAATGGTTCCGGATTCGTGTTAATGCTTCCTCAATTGAAGCACTAACTCACAGCTCTTCACGCATGGCTGAAGCACCGATGGATCTCGAATCCTGCGTTCGAGCTCTTCATCAATAACTTCTTCATGGCGTAGACGTGGTGTTGCCGGCTCAGACGCCATTGTTCCGATATCAAAGAGTTCAGACAAATCTTCCGAAAACTCGTTAGCGTGATATCCTTGTGTCTGTGAGGGAATACAGTTGACATTTTCTGGGCTTGGTGGTGCTAACTCGCGCAAGATAGACCACAGCTTCTGTTTCACAGCTTTTTTTTTTTTGGTGAGTTGAGGTATATTGTGTTACTTTTCCTATCTCGAGGAGTGAACTCTAATAACCCTTCCAGTCCAGTATTTACAACGTGACTGGTGTTTTTAGCGACTTAATTGTCGCTTCTCGCACTCAGGCCTCTCATTTGCCGTCTTGTTCGAGCTGCTTGTCTTTTCCCACTATTTCATGTCCTCCGCTATTCTGTCTTCCAATCCCTTCTCCAGTCCCTGACTCTCTTAGCCCGCTCTGAAGGTGAACATCGCGATTTTCCGCTTGTCCATGGCCACGTTCGCTAACCAGTCGGCCATCTTGTTGTGTTTACGGTAATGATGAGTCCAGGTCTCTACTCTGCAGATATCCGCTAATCTGCTAGTGCTGCTGTACCACGATTGCAACTTCTTGGCCTTCGGTCTCTTTCGTTTGCTCATCATCCGCAGGATTAGTGCACTATCCCCCACTACATGCAATCCCGTCCACCCTTCCGATGCAGCGTGTGCTAGTAGCCGATGTAATCCAGTAAACTCTGCCACATTATTCGTCATGCCCCGATTTCCTAAGGCAGTAGCTGCTGCCCAGTTCTGTTTCACAGCTGACTTCACGACGGATTGATTCCGCTCAATGACGTTGACGTCAGGGCGTCTAAGCTAGCCACAGGTCTTCACCAGCTCAGACAGAGGGCCATCCGGATTCGTCGGATGTGCATCTCCCAGACATATAGCCATGTTCGCATCACTTCTCGATTAGTGTAGCGCGAAAAAAAACAGAGAGAATAATATGCGTCACTCAACAATGCTCGCGTCTTGACTACAAGTGGTAATAGAGCGTTGTGGTGATACGATGTCGGATTTTCGCGGGTAGCATCATACCAGCGTAGTGCTGTCTCGGGGCCTAGTGATATCACCATCACCTTGTATGCGGCAACGAGAACGTCGACTCGAGTGGGGTTTTCCGCTTGACTATTTACATTGAGCGCTGAAATGGGCAGCATTAACGAAAGTAGCTGCTCCATGAGCAGCTTTCCATCCGCTAATGGAAACGGCGAAGGAGCTGGGGATCTGTCTGTGGTAGCTTTAATCGCTCATCGTACCACAAACAAAGTACGGTCCAGTGTTTAACAATGCTCTCAAAGACCCTGCGTGAGACTCATGAATCGGTGAGGCTTATAGTCGATAAGCTTCTTCTCCTTCCCAACACCAAGTAGATGAACAAGCTGCTCATACAAATCACACACAACCTCCACACTACCAACGTGGTAGACAGTCTTCGTGACCTTCTTCAGCAATTGAAGCATCTCAGGATTCTTAGAGCGGGCTACGTGGCTGGTCATCCCAAACGCCGCTTTTGTGGCAGCATTCGTCAGGCGCGGCATGCACCACTTCCACGATAACTTCAAATTCGATTTTATCATGTGCTGGACGTCAGCCCCACCATCCGTTGTCGGCCCAAAGAAGTCGGCTACAGTTAGGCCGAAATCAGCCAGATTCTGAACAATCCAGCGTTTGAATAGCCCTCGAATCCCTCCGTCACGTTCCCCGTAAAGTGGTTGGAAATACCGTGTTCCCAGCAATACCGACATAAGTTCAAAGTCTGCTGTAACATAGTAAACTCGAAAACCATGGAATTTCGTGCCTGGGACCTTTGCCGTCCAGACGTCAGCGACCATGACCAAGCTCTTGCCAAATGGGAGCCGGTTACCCTGAAGAAAGCATGTCAGCTCGCGTTTACCCGATACATACAGCTCGACCACAGAGTGGGTAATTGCTCTTCGGTCGACCACGCCGCAAAGTTCTCTTTGGTTACTACGGCACTCAAAATTTGAGATTCTTCCTACTCGTCCATGATAAACGGTATATTGTTATGAACCACAAGAAATATCGGAAGAAGTAAACTGATCCGCTTTCAACTTTCCCGGGTTTGTGCAGCTGCTCTGGTTCGGGCCACGATGGATTCGTTTGCGAGAATCTCCCAGTACTGTTTTGGCTGATGTGATTTGATGAGCTTCCTTTAAATGATTTGTTGCTCTCGATATCTTCCCACCATACAAAACGTGCACGCTCTCATTTGAACGACAGGGCAAGACAGATCCAGTAGCATACAGCCGGGTTATTTACATGACGCCCCCCCNCCCCTTGTAAATGAAAGATCGTTCAGTTGGTCCTTGACGAACAAGCCGAACCCGGCTTTAGGTTGGTAGCTCGTTCAAATTCAACTTCAGCAGGGACGCTAGTCGTACCAGGATAGCTATTTGGCTACAATAGCACGGTCGATTTAGGGCCTAAGGCTTCATTTGATCCGCGTTCAGGTAGGTTTTCGTTGTTCACATCTACAGCTCGGCCTTGTGATTGAATTTGAGGTCCATTTGTCGCCGAACGATTCACTGTACGAATGCCCGTAGTTGATCCACCTTCGTTCAACGGCAGCACGGACAACGGTGTTATAGATACCAGGGTGTCGGGAGCGTCCGAAGAAATACCTTGATATCCATGTAGCACAGACAGGGACGAGCGGGTTAACTGCACTCCCGCGGCTTATGCATCTGGCGCCATATTCCGTGGTACGCCATGTAGCATCGAAGATGCGAGTCGGCATCTTTCGGTCGGCGGTCCATACGCAGATGAGACACCAACTGCGATTCCTCCAAGCGAATTAGATGAAGATGGCGGAGATCCGGGTGGTGTTGTCGGATCAAAGTCATCGTCGTCAGAAGCGCGTTCTCGGTCGGCAAACCAGCGTAGCATTGTTGGTAAGTGATAGGCAGCGGAGGATGATTGCTTGAGGTGTTGGTATCAGGGATGAAATCACAAACTGAGAATCAAGAGCTTAAATAAAAAATGCTGCGCGTACATGCTTTTTGACGCCATCAACGACAGTAAATGGTGCGTTAGTAGTGAAAGACTCACGAGTTCTCAGCACGCATGCGTTCGAAAGGCGGTACGGCCGTTTGCGAAGGAAAGCCGCGGTGTTTTCTCCAATAGCAGGCCGACACAGTGATATTGCGTCCGAACCGACGTGGAAGTGGTTGTCAAGCGCAGCTCAAGAATGGAGATGCAAAACCTGAACAGCCAACCAGCTGCTCGTCCTTACGGGGTTTTTCAAACGAACACGAAAAACTGCCATTTCAGCTTCGGTCGAAAGGTTTCCAGTAACCGCGAACCAATATTTAGTCGTTTCGCGCTTCGGTTTGCTGGGGCTTGTTCCGGCTGAGCAACAAACACCAATTTCCACATCTTCCACGTGGAACTAGAACGGATAGGATATACTTCGGAGTACGATTGACAAGTCAGTGGGTAGAATTGGTCAGTTATCGTTATCTTTTTCTTGTACTTCGTCTTCTCAGAGATGTGGGAGATACCGATCCCCTCTAAAATAGACATGGTAGCGCGATTCAACAGCGCGTAAAATTCCCAGGTCCCGATATTTACAGTGGATCCGCTGTACATGTATTGTGCCTTTTCAAAGAGAATTCGGCGTCATGTGCCTTAGCAATTACGATGACCGCATCACAGACTAGCGCGACCAGTACTGAAATGAGAGCGCCACGATCCCAAGTAACGCGAGTATTCTTCTCCTAAGTGGAAATTTGGATCCGTTGACACCATACAAATATGCCGAGTCACTGCTGCGTGCACTGGCTGTCATTACTTCCATCGCTTATTAGTCATTCTTAACCTTTGTCACCAATTGAGTCGATTAGTTAAATCTACTAATCGACGCAGTCAGGCTGACAGTATTTTGTACTGAGTGGAAACAAGTACGTTCAACCCCGAGTTTGTTATGTGGTACAAAATATCTCAAATGTGGAACGCGTTGCCCTCCATCCACGTGGGCGCATGCTTTGAGGTGGCGAAGAGATATAGAATATCAGTATTTGATAGCAGTGCAGGATGCACCGAGTGCACCACAGCACAGCTTCTGAAGCTGCAATCCGTTGCCTTTGCTTGAATACAGCAGTACGATACATATACTAATGTAGTAGTTTTAAGGAATAATAGTAAAATAATGAATACTATGGTGATAAAGAAGTCTCATCATACTATGCTATTAGTGACACTAATTACCCTCGTGATAATGACTTGTCCGAGTGGTTGGGCGTCACACAATTTTAGTTACTACCAGCGATAATGCCCCGCGAGGATACGAAGCGACGTACGTAGCCTGTATCTCTGGACCTGCTCATCGACCCTCCCTGTAACTACTACGAGCATGTAGGTAACCCTCTGTGCTGTTGATCCATACTCCGCAGGTACGCGTCTCGTGGACGAAGATGACGGAGACTCGGTGGAGTTCACCACGTCCAAGGACATCACGGTCTTCCCCACTTTCGAGGCCATGGGACTCAAGGAAGACCTGCTGCGTGGCATCTACTCGTATGGTACGTTGATTATCTGTCCTATGAGTAGTATCAGGCTCTGAATCGCTCTTGTAGCGGCTGGGAGAGGCTACTGAAGGAGATATATCATTTTATTGGTGGTTATTGACGTTTTACCCTTCGTTTTTTCATGTTTAAACAGGCTTTGAGAAGCCCTCGGCTATCCAGCAACGCGCCATCAAGCCTGCGATCCAGGGGCGCGACCTGATCGCCCAGTCCCAGTCGGGAACGGGCAAGACGGCGGTGTTTTCCATCTCTGTCCTCCAGTCTCTGGACACTTCCAGCAACGAGACACAGGCTCTAGTGATATCCCCCACTCGTGAATTGGCAGAGCAGACGCAAAAGGTCGTACTAGCTCTGGGAGACTTCATGAACGTGCAGTGTCATGCCTGCATCGGTGGCAAGAGCGTGGGCGAAGACATCCGTCGTCTGGATTTTGGCGTGCAGGTGGTGTCCGGAACGCCCGGTCGGATATTTGACATGATCCGTCGCCGGAATTTGCGTACCCGTAATATCAAGATGCTGGTGATCGACGAGGCCGATGAGATGCTCAACAAGGGATTCAAGGAACAGATCTATGACATCTACCGCTACCTGCCGCCGTCAACGCAGGTACTGCTGGTGTCGGCTACTATGCCCCAGGAGGTTCTGGACTTGACGCGCAAGTTCATGAACGAACCTGTGAAGGTGCTCGTGAAGCGTGATGAACTGACGCTGGAGGGCATCAAACAGTTTTTCGTGGCGGTGGAGAAGGAGGAGTGGAAGTTCGACACGCTGTGTGATCTGTACGACACGCTGACGATCACACAGGCCGTGATTTTCTGTAACACGAAGCGGAAAGTGGACTGGCTCACGTCCAAGATGCGCGAGGCCAATTTCACGGTGTCGGCCATGCACGGCGATATGCCGCAGAAGGAGCGCGACGCGATCATGCAGGAGTTCCGCTCTGGCGGATCGCGTGTGCTTATCACCACAGACGTCTGGGGTCGCGGTCTGGACGTGCAGCAGGTGTCGCTGGTTATCTGCTATGATCTTCCAAACAACCGCGAGCTGTACATCCACCGTATCGGTCGTTCCGGTCGTTTCGGACGCAAGGGTGTTGCGATCAACTTTGTCAAGGACGATGACATCCGCATTCTCCGCGACATCGAGCAGTACTATAGCACGCAGATCGACGAGATGCCCATGAACGTGGCAGACCTCATTTAGGTGGAGCGCCCGCTTCGCATGCGGGAGGTAGGGGGATCGATACCCCATTGGATTTTAAGCTTCTGAATACACTCGCTATACTGTTGATGTAGCTTGGCACGACAGAGGTTAATTAAGGTGCGAAAGCTGGTGGTGATTGTTTTGAATTTGTTTGCGCTGTTCAAGTAGCGTGGCTCGTATTAGAGAACTTTAGTTGCTGAACTAACTCGCCGTTTTGGAACAGACTTGGAACATTGGTGGTAATTTATCCGTAATTTATTCACACAATAACGTGTGGGCTTGGAAGCGAATTGAGAAATGACTGCGATTTGCTGGTTTCGGATTGCATCAAAGCTGGCTGGGGATTTGAATGGGCCTGCAAGCGCGGTCGATCCCGAGGATAAGTATCCAATTGATCGCGTTCTTTGACACTTATGTGAAATGACCAGCATACCGGATATCATTTACATGTAGCTGGAGTGTTTTTCCAGCTTACAACTAAAAGTTATTCTCTATCACGTGCGTCGTGAATGTCCCCTGAACGGACGGCCTTTCCAACTTCACACGCTCGATGAAGCTTGCTCTGTTCCTAAACAACCTCATTTCTGAGGAAACAAAATTATTAATCGATTACATGATTACATGTAGTGTTTATTTCATTATCAGGCCTAGCAGTCTTCCACAGTTGTGCCGGGACGATTCAATTGATGTAACGATATTTGGGATGATCTTGACGGCTAACGAACGTGTTTTGGATATTACCTGACGGTGCTTGGTGGCCGGAGTTCTCGCTTATCTGCTCCTTGATGCTTTTTCCTAACGTTTCAATGTGAACCACACGTATTTTAAAATTGAAGATCCCTCATTTTAAATATGTGGCGCTCCTCGTCGCTTCCTGTAGCGGCTGCAGCCGTCGTTACGGCCATTGGCGCTCTTTCGATCCGCCGTCTCTCGAGTTATTCGCTGCCTCGCGTCGCTCGTCGCCCTCCTGGACACGTTGGGGACCTCGTGTCGTCGCTGGAGACGCCCTGCCTGCTCGTGGATCTTGACGCCTTGGAACTCAACCTCAAGCGTCTCCCGGCGTCCCTCCAAGCGTCCTCCAATGTCGCCATACGTCCACATGCAAAGGCTCACAAGTGCTCTTCCGTAGGGAAGCTGCAGATGCAATTGTCTCGAGCTGTAGGACTCTGCTGCCAAAAAGTGGGAGAGGCCGAAGCCATGTTCGCCGGCGGAATCCAAGATTTGTTATTGAGCAATCAAGTTTATGGGGCAGCACGGTACGAGCGCATGGCCGTTTTAGCCAAAGGTGGCGCAAAAGTGACGTTGATTTTCGACAGCGTCGAGACGGTGCAGCAAGCCGCAAAAGTCGCAGTAGAGCAAAATGTCAAGTTTCGAGCTTTGGTGGAGGTGAACGTGGGTCAGGACCGATGTGGCGTGGATACCGTTGAAGAAGCCGTAAATTTAGCTATGGAAATTGAATTGTTTGCTCCAGGGCTGGAGATGGTCGGCATTCAAGCGTATCATGGAGCGGCGCAGCATATTCGCAGTTTCGACGAGAAGAAAAAAATGATTTCCGCCGTTGCGAGCAAGGCGAAAGATGTGCGCGATGCACTGCGGGGAAACGGTTTGAATTGTGACGTGGTCACGGGAGGAGGCACGGGGACGTACTTGCTGGAAGCTGCAAGTGGCGTTTTTACCGAGGTGCAGCCAGGTTCGTATTTGTTTAATGACGCGGACTATGCACGGAATTTTGGAGAGGATGGAGAGTTTGTGAAAGACTGGGAGCAGAGTTTGTTTGTGCTGACGACGGTGATGAGCAAGAATGTCACGGCAGCGGTGCCTCGTGCAGTGGTAGATGCTGGCACGAAGGCGGTGTCGCTGGATTCGGGATCGCCGCTTGTGCACTCGCTGGTGAATGGTGAGAAACTGGCGACAAAACTGGCATATTATGGGGGCGGCGATGAGCATGGCATCCTCAAACCGCAGCAGAGCAGTGTTGACACCAAGAATGTGCAGCTACCTGCTCTCGGCAGCAAGTTGCTGCTTGTCCCGGGCCACTGCGACCCAACCACGAACATGTACGACCACCTTGTGGCCTTCCGTGGCAACCGCGTCGAGCACGTCTGGGAGATCGAGGCCCGTGGTCCTGGAAACTAAATGGGGCATATTGGTAGCACGACGGCATCATATTGATAAAATGGACGTGCTTCGTGCCATACACTGATACTAAGCTGCATAACACTAGCTTTGAGTTTCATCTCTAACAAAGACTCAAATGTATTCCACTGTGAAAAATCACGGAAGTAACTTTAACGCTTCCTTCCAAAAGTGGTCCTCAATTGGCACTCTTTGTCCCATGTCTTGAATGTTTTAGAAGAGCGCTTGGGTTTTGTTTTCACAACAACAAAACTCGGCGAGAAAAATACCGGTATGCTATTAATAATACTTACTTATGGAGCACTTTGAAGTACTATTATAGTAGCTTGGCATTTTTTTTTAATTATGAGGTCTCCGCAGGCATAAATGATGTACCTACAATCTGAAATCGCATTACTTTGGAAACACGAACAAGGCCAAAAAACGAATGCGAGTTTCGTATCTTATTACAGTGAGACAGTTGTGAACAACTCTTTGGAATACGTGATAGCCTTTTCATTCAGGTCTTGTCTCTTCATGAAGACAACAGCTTCGTCTACTGATCCCATTCCATTCTTCCACGACGCGAAAATAGAGTCGTGGTACGAACGTTCAATTTTCAGTCTCTTGAACAGTTGGGGTAGCTTGAGTCCGTCCATCCAGTTTAGACCACGTTCATCTTTTTGAGCGACAGCGAAGTTAAACGTTTTGTCATCTCCAGCTTCAGCCGGAAGCGCATTTCCAGTAGCAATCAGGGCGACCGAAGCAACCAGCAGGACACAGGATAGATGCATTGGAAGGAGTTGCTTATGTGACTGGAATTAGAGACTTGAAGGCAAATTGCCACCTGAAGAGTTAGTGAACCTGGCAAAAAAAATGCTGAAGGTGGTCCGTGATCTGTTGTCAAGCCAATATGTGGCTGAATTCTGCTTCCTCTTTAAAGAGCAGTGCTTTTGTCGGTCGGTCAGGGCGTGATGCTCGATGATTACACTTTACTTCATCGATCCTTTGTACATGTACCGTAAGCCCTCTTATGGACCAACATGCAAAACATGGTAACCAACCACCTGGTGTTGAATGCAATAATTGTACATGTAAGGAGGGCTGTGCACGTATAAGAGAACCTTCCGTCTGTTGATGTTATAAATCGAGCGGAGCAATTGACGTAACGTCATGTCATGTGTACGATTCCACGTAGACTAGAATGCATTATTAACCGATTATTCCCCGAAGGGCGTCCTATAGGTACTTAGCCTACAGAGTCCGAAAGGGCTAACGCCTGAGCCGGCTATCACCATGCAACCCTCCCCACCTCCAGATAGGCACACGGCGACACTAGAAATGCATAGTTGTATGCTTGCTTGACGCGTGTAGGCGACTGGGCGAGGCTCGCCGTTGAGCTCGCAATCGAGCAGGCGCAGCATATTCTTCGAAGCGTTTACGTCCCTGTTCACGGTCATACCAGAACAACCATTGTTTCTGCAATGGAGTACACTGTAAACCGGGTACGTGGTTCTTCTCTCGTGGACTGCGCGTACGTGGGCAGCTGCTTTTCGATACGGGTATTGCTTGGACAGCTCTCGTTGGCACTCGAAGTGCACCTTGCTAGTGCGGAACTCGTCAATAAAGACGAC
>AWVV02010692.1:0-34353 GCA_000500205.2 Phytophthora lateralis | reverse complement strand
GGCTGTCGAAGCTGAGCGTGTCCATCAGCCACTCGGGTGACTTCGCTGTGTCCCAGGCTGTGGCCAACTTTCAGCTAGAGTAAACAGGGTCTCTACAGTTTTACATACGTGTATTTCCATGTTACGTGTTGTTCATCTGCGTAAGGAACTACAGTGAATACAATATGTATCACACACGCAAAGTTAAAAGCTTAGCACCCGTCGCCTCCAGCAATGACAAGACATGAAGTGCTGTCGAAGATGGCCATGATGTTGACCATGACGGACCACACGAGTGAGAAGGACAGGTAGAATATCGTGATCCCACCTAACAACTTGTTCGAGCCACCGGTGCGCAAAAGCTCTCGTGTCTCTCGCTTTTGCTTGGGTAGCAGCAGCAGGAACGACCAGGACACCACCATTGCACCGTACGCGATGATCATAGTGTAGGTGATATCCATGTGGATGGTGTAGTCGTCCTCTTGCACTCGTTCGTTGGTGATGTCGAATGGGTTATCAATGACAACAGTCAGCGACGTCGCAAATGGCGACGCGATGCCCGAAATTGTGGCCATGAGTCCGTACATGGCGCCTTCGTTACCTTCTCCGACAAGCTCCACAATCACGAGTGTGCTAACCATGAAGCTGATCCCGTTCGGGAGCTGCGCCACAATGGGCGGGCCAAGCCAGAACCACTGACTGCGGTAAACGTTCCAGACGATGACGAGGTTGCACGCACCGTCAATAGCTATCAGAAGCACGCCCGTAAGGACAATCATCAAGCGCCAATTCCAGTGCAGCCCCCACTTGGAGGTGGCCATCATCCCGAACATGTAGAAGAGATAACTCAGCGCGTCGCCCAGTGTGCTGTTGATCGGCGTCACGTTCACCATGTACGACTGGATGGGCGAGTACGCCGTGTATGAGATATCGCAAATCAAGGCGTAGAAGAACAAAGCTGCGATCACTTGGAAGACAGCTCGCTTGCAGATCTGCTGCCACAAGTCCACCATGTACTGCTTGAAGTTAGGAGCCGCGGACAATCGGTCCTCCTTGATGAAGAACCACGTGATTGGGATCGTAGGCGCTGTAAGCACCGTGAGGATCACCATGAGCTCGGGAAAACTCAACGAGAAGTCAAAGTCCCCGCCGTACTCTTCACCGTTGAAGCAAAAACCGACAAGGAGGTAGCTGACCACGGTCACGAACGTCTGTACCGTGTAAGTCATGGTTTGGAGCTTGCCGCGCCTGTCGAACGATTCCTGCTGGGCCAGGCCCGCCATGATGGCGTCCGCACACGCATCCGACAGCACGTAGCCAAGCGCCGTGAAGAACATGAGCATGACGTACCTCCCACCCTGCGACGGCGCGTCGTAGTTGATTCGAGCCTCGATTTCGGCAGTGTAGTCGGACGCATCGATGTCTCGGTCGGAAGCGTCGGTGTAGTACGGCTCCCCAATTGGTAAGCAGGCCATCACCAGTAGCATTGCAACCGAGATGCTCCACCCGATCACCATGTATGGGCGACGACGGAAGCCGAAGATGGGGAAGCAGTCGGACAGGATCCCGAAGAACACCTTGAAACTCGTCGGGAGCGACACCAGCGTCGTTGCCGTTGCCACTTGAGCACCACTGCAGTTGAGGTACATTTGAAGGAACGGGTAGATCGTGGATGGTAACACGCCGGCGATGAAACCCACGACTGCGTACTGGTACAGCAGTCCAATGTTGGCTCGGCTGGTCATCACCGGCTCACCTCCCGGACGCAACGCGCCCTCGTCCGAGTACCCACTCTGCTCTGGAGTCTTCGCGCCAACATAGTCTCCATCTTCCAGCTCTTTCGGCTGTGAACTGGCACTGAGCAACGACAAACGCACGGCGGTCTCAGGCTTCTTGGTTGGGATCGCCATGACGGACTTGCCACTTGTGTGGGACCGAGGAAATTGAACAATGAAGGGAACAACGACATGTATTACTGCACACTGGCTGGGCATTTCCGTTGGCCTACAAGTGACTCACTTGAAGTGAGCCACATGAGCCAGGCCATCATGTAGACGAACAAAAGTGTAGTGCCGCGCCTCGAGCTGGATGCGACGGAGCAGCACATTTGTACACGCTACAGGTAGTAGTTGTCTCCAAGGAGTACGAGCATTTCCATGGCAGGAGCCATGCCACCACAACAACCATGGTTTCTGCCTTCAAGCACAGCGTCGCTCTGCAACCAGGATCTGGACAAAGCAACGAAACAGACGCAGCCTGCCGAGTCGGCAGTGCCGACTAACTACAGGCGCGTGGAGGCCCATCAACGAGCCAATTGCCACGTAGCAGACGCGTGTGTAGAGCCAATTACCGCACCACCGACATAGAGTACGACAGTAGCAGATAAGTTGGGCGGCACTGACTGAGGTCAATACCCCCCTCACTTCGTGTTGAGATGATCCCTGTGCAGAGATGAAGTTCACAGTGAACAGCTCAGATGCCACGCATAGCTAAAACGCAGCAGTTGGATTGACTGGTTGTTGACAAAGCGTGGAGACTCGTCGATCAGACGCGAGAAGGCAAGCCTCCTTCAATACGGTATCGGGAGCTCAACGCATTGCTCCACACCGGGGTATTCTGGAAGCTCAAGGTTGAACTCATCCGCCAAAGATCTACATGTATAACAAGAGGATGACAAGTTAATAAAGCGCCGTCTTCCAAGATTTTGCACACACGATCTAGGTATCTGCTGCGAAAGCCAAATACAACTTACCTTGGCACGAAGCGCCCGCCGACGAAGTGGCTCTTACCAGGGCCCGTAAAGTGCTTTGCACAGTGCTTCGGAGCCGTCAACGAGATCAACATCTGCGGATCCAGCCCCACTCCGTCTTCATTACCTATGTATGCATACATATCAATGCAGAGTACATGAGCAACAACTCCAAGACTCAAAACCGTAATTGTCCACATCCTCACCATTCTCGACGTGCCATCCCGACGGAATGTCGATTGAGACGATCGGTGTCTGGCACGTTTGCAGGGTTCCAACGACATGGTCGAACGGCGGGCGGATGCCTCCAGAGAAGCTGAATCCGAAGATGCCGTCCAAAATCAAGTCGTACGCAGCGTCTATAGTCGAGCTGCACCCGCAAGCACACAACCGTAGTCATCAACACTTGTGCAATCGAATCAACCACCACACCAAGCCGTACGCGTCTTGAACCTGCTCCATGAACGGGATCTTCAGCTGCTCACACTGCGCCACCAGGCCCTAAAACCAGGCATCCCCAACACCTTGTAAGTACCGTCTTGCCTTCTCCAACGTAACACTCAAACCATCATGAAACCTGGAAAAGCGGCTTCGCATTGCGCTTCGGGTACAAAATACTCGGCGAGTATCCGAAATGCTGGTAGTGACCAAACCACAGTCACCCCATAAGCTTAGGAACCAGAACACCCCACTCACCCGCCTCCTACCACCAAATGACGAGCTGCCACCAGTGCGTCGCCCCTATCAACAATGCCAATCGCTGTCAAACTTCCACGACGTCCGAGATATTTCCGTACATTATACCCATACTAACCCGTTGTTGCCCGGTCCAGCGACGACCAGCACGCGCTTGAACCCACCGTTCTCCGTCGACTCCACGCTCGGGAAATGCTTTCCCACTGCTGCGGCGACACTGAGCCCCGCCAATTCCATGAGCTGGTCGATGGAGAAGCCGTGCGCGCTGCTCATGAGCTGCTCGTCGAAGCGCTGCGCTTCACGCTGTCCCAAGTACTAAAATCCCTCAGCAATTGCAGCCAACGCACCAATATACAGCTCACATTCACACATCAAGACACCCGCGCACCTTGGTCATCTTCATCATGGTCTCAGATGCGCAAAACGCAATTTTGAATAAAGGTGCAACCATCTACATTTATTCAAAATGCAATTAATTGCATTTTTCGGATTGGTGGTCTTATATGCCACGAACCTTATAACCATCCAATCACAGTACAGCAGATCTTTGCTAAGCTCCCCCTCAATCTATAGAGCCCTAGAGTCGAAGAAGAGTTGAGCAGCGCAATGTTCCGCAACCAGTACGACACGGACGTGACGGTGTGGAGTCCGCAGGGCCACCTGCACCAGATCGATTACGCCATGGAGGCCGTGAAGCAGGGCAGCGCGTGTCTCGGGCTCACGTCTAGCAAGTTCGCGGTACTGTGCGCCCTCAAGCGCCAGAGCCTCGAGCTGGCCGAGCACCAGAAGAAGGTCTTCAAGATCGACGAACACCTGGGCATCGCCATCTCGGGTCTCACGGCTGATGCGCGCACGCTGGCGCGCTTCATGCGCACGGAGAGTCTCAACCACAAGTTCGTGTACGGCAGCGCCGTCACCGTGGGGCGCCTGGTCTCAGACGTGGCGGACAAGAAGCAGGAGTGCACGCAGTCGTACATCCGTCGTCCGTACGGCGTGGGCCTGCTGGTGGCGGGCGTCGACGTACGGTTTTCATTGCGTGAAGGAAGGAGAGAAGGGGTTCTGACGCTGTTTGTGGTTGCTATATTTTGTAGAAAAAAGGCGTGCATTTGTACCAGACATGTCCGTCGGGCAACTACTACGAGTACAAGGGCATTGCCATTGGCGCGCGCTCGCAATCGGCGCGCACGTACCTGGAAAAGCACTTTGAGAGCTTCCCCACCTGTACGTGGGAGATGAAAGTTGGTTGGATTTGGACTGCAGAGTCTAATTTGTGGGTTGGTTGATAGTGGGCAAGGACGAGCTCATTCATCACGCGCTACAGGGTGTGCGTGGCTGTCTCCAGGGAGACCAGGAGCTTACGGCCAGCAACGTCACGATCGCCGTTGTGGGCGTGGACCAGCCGTTCAAGATTATCGAGGGTGCCGAGCTGCAGCCTTACGTACGGAGAGGCCACCAGTTTTGTGGGTGGATAGTTGATGAGCTTCTAACGAGGCTGGATGGCTACTTTTTGTGTAGATTGACGCCGTGGAGGTGTCTGATGTGAAGGAGGACGAGGACGGCGACGCGAAGATGGAGGAATAAGCGAGACGGAGCAATTTGAAGCTCGGCTTTTGGCTCACGGTTATGATGAAGACTGCAGTGAAGTTCTATTGCGGTGTTCATGACCCAGTCAAGGGAGCGATTGTTGTGCCTCAGCGGGTCTCTCCTATATCTAGCTGTCATACTAGCTAGCGCACAACGAGCAGATGTGACAGCGTCAGAACTAACTTCCTGCTGAGAGAAACACGCAACCTGTTTGATCCACAAGTTGGGGGCGGTGCTGCTAAGGCACGAAGCGGCCCCCTCTCCTGTGCTGCTCATGATAGTCACTTGCTGACGTTGTTGCACTTAATGAAGTGGTTGTGCCAGCAGTTTGAGTATTTATAGGAGGCAGGCGTGCAAGACGACGATGGTTTTTAATCTGGCGATTTTTGTGAGCAGGCAAGATGGAGGCGAAGGCAGGCACGGACGACCGATTCTACACACCGCGCAGCTCTGCCCGACGAGGATATTCGAGTGTTAGCTCTGAGGATGAACGCTTCGTGTCGCCTCGCGAGAGTGCACGCTCGGTTTCATCCGATGACAACGAATACATCACGCCGCGTGAGACCGCGCCAATCGCAACTCACGCACCTCGACCGACTCCAGCTGCGCTTCCTTCCACGGCTTATTACAAGGATGCAGCATTTCGCGCCAGCAGTAAACGTTTGCCCGTAGCCGAGCCGACTTACGACGCGTTCGACTACAAGCAACACCGAGGCGGAAGCGTGTCGGAGCTTCGCGGGGCAGCACCTCCCGCAGATGACTACGACCTGTTCTCAGCCACTCGCCACAACCGCTTCGACTCGGTCACGTACATGCTGGATCAAGGCGTGTCTGTGAACTCGCGAGATGCGTTTGGCAACACGCTGTTGTCCGTCGCCTGCCAGAACGGACTCAAGCGCATTGCCAAGCTCGCGTTGCGACGTGGAGCCAACATCAACTGCCAGAACGTAAGTGCACTGCTAATTTCTTCATGAGGCTCTTTTCCTCGTCTGACCTCCTTGCTCTTGCAACAGAATCGAGGGAACACGGCGCTACACTTTTGTTTCGCGTACGGCTACGGCGACTCTCTAGGTGCCTACCTCATCTCAAAAGGAGCAGACACTACCATAGAAAACGACGACGGCGTGGTCTGCTACTATGGAATCGCACAAACCTCCGCTCGCAAGTAAAACAAATGTGTAGGTTAACGCAGCAAATAGACTGAAGCAAAAAGGCAAACAGCTGCAACTTGAAGTGCGTTACCATAAGTTGCTGAACCTTTCGCGCAACGTAATTCAACGTCGACACATTTTCGAGAAGAAGACGAAGAAGTTGAGACCATGGTGTGCGAGCGGCCTCTGGCGTCCCCAAGCGAGCGTTCGGACGACCCGATGGATGGACGAAGCCGCGGAGCAAGTGACGACTCCGACCTCGAAGAAGGTGCGCGCGATTTCTGTCGACTAACGCTGAAAAGCGCGAGAATTCGCTTACTTCTCGACTATTTCGTGCAATTAATTTTCACTGCGTTCTTGCAGAAATGATGCGCGTCAACGTCTTCGACTTCGAATGGAGACGCCAAATGCACGTGGGAGACCAAGTGGACGCCCAAAACGCGTTCGGTAATTGGTGTCCGGCCAGAATTCTGCAGCTGGCGAGCGGTGAAGTGCTGCTGCAGTTCCTCAACATGAACGACTCGTGGCATCAATGGCTGCAAGTAGATTCCGGCCGTCTTGCACAGCCTGGCACTAAGGTGCTGTTGTGGGGACTTCTGTATTATATTGTGTAGTCTACGGGAGGCTAAAAGTTTTTTTTTGTCTGCTTTGTGCGTGTGTGTTTTTTACGTTGACAGGCACGCAACGACAGTATGCCGATTCGACAGGCTCAGCAGATTGAAGTGCGTCCTGCTGGAGCGAACAGCAGTTTGTGGAAGGAAGCTTTCGCAGTGAAAGCGTTTGGAAGGAAAGTGCTGGTGCGCTACGCTGGACGGGACCAGAAGTTTGACGAGTGGGTCCTGTTCTCACCTGCGACGGTGGCACCTGCTGGCGAGCATTTGCAGCTTCGTGGACGCGGTAGCTCGCTGCAACAGAGGCAAATGGTTGTGGATGCACCCGACATGACGCACCGTCGCGTTATCCAAGCCCAGAATCCAAGGTTTACACACTACCGCGACTCGCTGCAGGCAACGCTGGGACTGCAAATTTGTGATATTGAGGGAGATGGCAACTGCCTCTTCCGCTCGGTGAGCCACCAAGTATATGGTGATGATAGTCACCATGCGCTCGTACGTGCAGCTTGCATGGACTACATGGAAAGCGAGAAGGAGTACTTTGAGCCGTATGTGGTGGGCGACATGGCGGCATTCATGCGATATTTGCGCTATAAGCGGCGCGATGGTGTTTGGGGAGATGACCCGGAGCTGCAGGCCTTGTGTGAACTGTATGATCGACCTGCTGAAGTGTTTGCTTACGATCCGGCTCAGGGGTTCCGGAAGCTGCGCTGCTTTCACGAGAACAGTGCTCTTTCTCGAAGCAGACCTCCCATTCGGTACGTTCATTTCGGTGGTTGGCTATTGAGTCTCATTTGCTTGGTCCTCCGTTACACTTTTTTGCGGTAAATGCTGTAGATTAAGCTACTACGGAGGTGGTCACTACGACTCTCTTGTGGGTCCTGATCATGAAGCGAATTTAATTCGTGAGACCCCAGGCCGGTGGGAGCAGCGGCATATTGGGTACTCTCATCGTATCAACTCTCGTGAAACGCGCGATGAAGTCGCCAGTGTAGAGCAACTGGTGCATACGGAGTCGGATCGTGAACGCACCGAAGTCGAGCAGCTGGAACACATTCTTATGGTACGTTATCTGAAGTCTTCCCTACTGTTTGGTGTTGAGCTACAGCTAACTTTGGTGTAATGCCAGCTCTCTCGAAATGAATTTGACGCCATGGACACAAGCTTAGAAGACACGCTTAAAAAGTCGCTGGCTGAGCATGGCGGAGAAGGGCCGCCAGCTCAGGCTCACCGAGAGCGCGAAGACATCGAAGAGGCAACTCGAGAAAGTGAAATGGCAGCGATCCAGACTGAGCTGCTGGCTAAGGCAAAGGCCGAGTCGGAGGAAGAACAGATGAAATCTGTCATTCAAGCGTCCTTGGGCGACCACACACTGGTCGGTGATACCGACTTTGAAGCGCAAATGTCTGCGGCTATTCAAGCATCGCTTGGAGGAGGGTCGAATGTCCTCACAGCAGGTGGAGCCAACGACTACGACGAGCAAGTGCGCCGAGCGATGGAACTGTCAGTGCAAGAATACGCTCCGCCCGCGCAGGATTTTGGTCTGTACGGGGATGACTCGGTGAACACAGATGAGATGGATGAGCTCCAGCGCGCGATTCAGGCCTCACTGGACCGATCATGAGAACTAGAAACACCTTCACAAGTATCGCGCAGACTAGAATCGATTCACTCATCACTACAGTAGACACATCGTGTCACTTAGGAAGCTTGAATTTCCTCATGAGTTCCATTCCAGCTACGAGCGTCTTAACTAGCATCACAGGTAGGCTTCAACGTACTCGGCGATACGCTGCTCCATGTAAATTCGGTCTTCTAGGTGGCGTGGCGAGTGGCGCTCGCCTGGGAAGAGCAGCAGATCGTAGTGCTTCCGAGCGTTGATTAACGCAGTAATAAGCCGAGCCGTGTGGCGGAAGTGCACGTTTTCATCGATCAGGCCATGGATAAGTAGTAGTTTCTGTCCATCTTGCATGTTGCCGACAGCCTCCATCACACAGCCTTCCCGGTACCCCGCCGGGTTTAGCTGGGGCGTTGACATGTAGCGCTCTGTGTAACACGTATCATAGCCATCCCAGCTTGTCACTGGGGCGCCTGCAATGGCGAGCTTAAAAGTCTCCGGTGCCTTCATGAGGCAGATAGCTGCCATATAGCCACCATAACTCCAGCCGTAAATTCCCACGCGACCCTCGATCGTGATGCCTTCGTTCACAAGCTTGCGGACGCCATCCTGCTGATCTAGAATTTCTACTGTGCCCATACAGTGCTTGATTGCACCCTCGAAGGCTGAGCCGCGACGAAAACTGCCACGGTTGTCCACTTTCAGTACAGCATATCCCATGTCACGGAATCGCTGTGCTCGCATATCAACAGTCAATGCCCACATGCGCGCGACTCGCTGCACATGGGGTCCACCATATACGCTCACCATTGTGGGGTACGGTCCTTCGCCATGTACCTTCGGGTCCGGCAGGTATACCGCTCCATAGAGCGTTTCCTTTCCGTCACGGGTCGGGAAAGATATAATCTCTGGCACACATAGTTTGTGCTGAGCCTGCAAAATGGCAACGCGCAAGTCCTCTTGCTCACTAGTCAGCGGGTACGCTGAGTTTTGGATTGCCTGGAATAGCGCAACAAGCTCCGCAGGTGGTGGAGTTGCACGTCCCGCAGCCGAACTTGGATCTGCCGGCTGAACGAGCTTCACTGCTGCAATCTGGGCCTCGGACGGCACTGCGCAAACCAGCGCACGAGGTGGTGTCGTTGGGTTGCTGTACACATCCACGAACATGCGGCAACTACTGTCCATGACAATACTGTGCATGCCTTCTGCGCTGGTAAGTCTCGTGGGTGGAAGAGGCTTATCGCTCGTAGGAAAGAGCGACGCCACGTACAAATGACGCTCCAGTGGCGAGTCTGCGGTACCACTGAAGTAGATGCGACCGTGCGTCAAATCGACACCATCAACGGACTCCACACTCCACTGTCCGCTCGTCACAGCACCAAGCAGGCGCGCCGCCGGCTCCCCCACCGTGTATTCGTACAGGTAAAGGTGCATGAAGCCGCTCCGCTCGGATCCCCACAAAAAGCGGAATGTGTTCTTGCTCTCCGCCTCAATATTCCGGAACAGGTAGCTGGCATTCACCCACACGGGGTTCGTCTCGCGAATCAGCGTCGTGGCGTGTCCAGTGTGTGCATCAAAGCGCAGAAACATGACCTCGGTCTGCAGCCGATTCATCCTTTGCACACCAAGCGACTGGTCGGGCAGCCAGTTGACGCGCGGGAGGTAGAAATCCGGGTCCTGACTCACGGACGAAAAGTCCATCCACACGGGCGTGGGGATCTCCGGCTGCTGGTGCCCAAAATTCAGCACTGCGGGGTCATGCGGCAGTCGGATGACGCCCAGTCTCCTCTTGGGGTTCGCAGCGCCCGCGAACGGGTAGCGATGGTCTTCTTGTGCGGTGCCGCCAGTGGGTTCTGCACTGCCCGAGTGCATGATCCTGAAGTTGGGGATGTGGCTTTCGTCAATGGCTTCGAACGCGAGTCTCGAGCTGTCTGGGGCCCACCAGAAGCCTCTGAAACGACTGAGCTCTTCCTGCGTCAGGAAACACGCCAACCCATTTGCTTTGCCTTCAATGCCTCTAGCTCCACTCGTCACCTGCACTGCCTTCTGTCCGCCGTCCGTGGCGTGACTCGACATGACGTAGATCTCCTTGTCCTGCACAAAGGCGACCCATCTCCCGTCGGGGGACAACTGCGGATCGATGGCGCCCCCTGCGGCGCCCGTGGACGTCTTGTCGAAAAGCAACTTAAGCTCCGCCCCCGGCTGCTCCTGCACGTACAGGTCGCCCTGTAGCGGGTACAGCAGCCGCTGCGCGTGCGGCGACGGGTTCCACGCATAGGACGTGATGCCCACGCCCATCTGGCGCTGTCGCTCGCGCCGCAGCTTCTCCTCGAGCGACAGATTTCCCTCCGTGTTGCCCTGGTTGGGCGGCGCCGCCAGCAGCGACACGCGGCGTGAGGACACGTCCAGCGCGTACAGTTGGCGCGACAGGCCGCTCTGCGCCCCGGGCGCGTGCAGGAACGCCACGACGCGGCCGTCCGGGCTGAAACTCACGTTCGCGGGTGCATTGAGCCCCGGTGCGGGCATCTTTGCCACGTCCTCAAGCGCGATGAGATCGCGCGCGGCCATGGTGGTCTGAAGGTGGATTTGGATATGAGGGAGCGCCAGAAGGAAGTCGCTGTATAGTAGAAGCAAGAGGAAGGAGTTAGCCCTGGAGTGTTTTATGCAGCCTGCGAATTTAGATGCATTAGTGTACAGAAGTGACGGATATTGCGTTTAGTGTTTGTGAAGGATGTGGAATATGATAATCCTGCGATGTATGTTTGATTGGGGATTTGTGATAGGAATCCGTCTAAACGGGGTTATCAGATCTTCGTCTTCAACTATGGGCCATTGCTCTCGTCGATGCCAGGAGTATCGAACTGTGCCAAAATGACGTCCAGCTCACCGGTGAAGGCCTGCAATGCATGTATACAATTGGAAATGATTAGAACAAAGCCCGTGCTGAAGCATTTCGATGGGGACCTTACCTGGACATCGACGATATTCATATCCAGCTCGTTGTCGGGCCCCTGGAGCTCCATCAGCAAGGTTTCTTGACGCTGCTTCACATCCAACTGAAACAGTTCATTACGCAGACGAGAAAGCGCCAAACCTTCGGAGTCGTCGCAGTTTTGCAGAGCCTGCTCGACTCGAGTAGCTTTGGACTCGTCCAGCTTCGTTCTAAACAAGTTACACTGTTGTGCGACGAAAGAGTTAGTGAAGTCAGCGCCAATGTATTGGTTCTCAACAGCAAGACAAACCTCGAGTTGGTACGCCTTCGCTTCTTTCTGTAGTTCGAGCGATTGTGTCTCTCGTTCCCTTTGTTGCTGCAGACGCTTGCGCTAATGAAAACAGGAATGTTATTGCTGGTGCTAGAGATTGTAAAGATGAATAAGCGGTCGCTTGCTTACCTCAAGATGTCTTTCTAGATTGGCATCACAACTAGTGGGGTCTTGGGATGGTTCAGTACTGAGCAGTTGGCGCTCTTGCTCTGTTTTCTGTTGTGTTGCAAGTCAAATGAACACCCAAGCAACAGTAAAACAACAACGACTGACGCACCAGTCTGTCCAGCGCTTCTTGCGTTTCATTCTCGTGGTTCTCTTTCCACACTCGCAAGTCGTCGATAACTTTACTCATCTACCAAGTGGACGGCAATTGTCAGTCTGAACGCAAGTCTGGATCAAACCAAGATATTGTACCTCTTCCAAAGTCTTGTCGTCTGCAACTGAGCTCTCGAGATCTAGTGCCTCGAGTGCATCTTCAAGGTCAACATCATCATCATCGTCCATTAGAGTTCTTCGGTCTGTAGGTCTCCAATTATTATCACCCTCCAACGGATGCGAATCACTTTCAGGCTGGTCTTCTGGGCTATGGAGCTCGTCCTGCTTCAATTGAATGATTTCAGTTTCGGAAGGGCATTCATTATCTTGAGCTGGATCGCTGCCATAGTCTCTGGAACTTGACTTCTGGTTGAGAGAGCTATCTCTTTTTCTAAGCGGTGGCAGTGATGACCTCACTGGTGCACTGATAGGACTGATAAGTGGCGGTACATGTCGAGGAAGCCGGCGATTCTGGGATGGAAACAGCTTCCGCTTCAACGAAGCGAATTTGCTTGGAATAGGAGCGTGTTTATCAAGGTCATCTCGTTCAATCGTGGTTTTTTTCCAGGCCACAATATCCTCAGCTCGACTGTCACCCTCGGTGCCCGGAGACTTTGAATCATCCGCTGCAGATCGAAACAGCATCTAGAATTGGCGCGTGTTAGCCACCGACAAAACTCACGAAATACGCATGGAGCTCACCCGAATCAACCTCCTCCCCTGCTTCGTCGGCTGCGATTCCGGCACATGCGGGTCAGGTGGTCCCTGGTTCATTTTCGCACTCCACCCGAAATTGATGCACACCAAACAGCATAACGTCGCAGTCCTCAACACAAGCGTATATTTATTATTATCCAATGACGTCTAAATTCATCCGTCAACCGTCGAGAGATCCCAACCGTCCGACTACCCGCAAAGATCGCGGCTCACTCGTCGCTAACGGCTCTTCGGATGCGATCCGAGCTCCACGTTGCAAGATCGCGCCGGTCCGTGGGCTTGCCATTCGGCAAAGCACACGCTGGGACGCAACAAACCGTGAGGCGAGCGAGTAAGCCCGACAATTGAGTGACAATGGGCGGTAGACGCAAGATTCTGCTAGCATCCGGACTGGTGCTGCTGGTCGTGGCACTGCTGAGCGTTCCGACGTCAGCGGAATGTCCCAATGGCTGTTCCGGCAACGGAGCGTGTATGGCTAAGGACATGTGCAACTGCTACAAGAACTACCAGGGAAACGACTGCTTGGACCGCACGTGCCAATTCGGCTACGCACACGCAGACACGCCCAAGGGCGACATCAACATGGACCAGTCGCGTGTTACCCCTTCGTGGATTCTCACGGACTCGCAGCAGGACCCGGCAGGAACGTACGAGTACTTCAACCCGAACGCTGCGACCAGCGAGGCTCATTTCTACATGGAGTGCGCCAACAAGGGGCTGTGCGATCGAACGTTGGGCGTCTGCACGTGCTTTGACGGATACGAAGGCGCTGCATGTCAGCGGTCGGCGTGTCCTAACAAGTGCACTGGCCACGGAACGTGTGAAAGTCTTCGCGAGCTCGGACTCAAGACTAATGGCACGCTCTTTGGAATCCCTGCGACCCCGTTTCCTGTGACGTACGACCTCTGGGATAGCCGTGTTAACTATGGTTGCCGTTGCGATCCCTGGTACCATGGCACTGATTGCTCGTTGCGCAGCTGCAAGGTTGGTTTGGACCCGATGTTTCTGTCGGCGGGGTCGAATACCAATGAAGTGTTTGCTCTGCACGTCTGGCTCGACTCAACTACCTATCCAACAACTGCAGCTCGGGCGACCAATGCTAATGACTATGTGCGTCTTCGTCTTTTCGACTACCACGGCGAGGCCTACATCACGGACGCAATCCCGATTATCAGTGATGCGAGTGCTTTGACAGGGCCACTACAAAATGCAGATGCAATAACCAACGCTGCCGCCGTCGCTGCAGCCATCAAGAAAATCCCAAACCAGACCTTCCGGAGTGTACTATGCGAGCCGACTTTCTCCTTCACGGGGACGGATCTGGTTGGATATTTATCCACTCGCACGGCATCTACCCATGGATGTTCGGTTGTGTGTCAGTTCACTCAAAACCCTGGGCGACTTCGTGTGCCCGAGATCGCAACGTTCAATTTCGATGGTGTTGTGGATACGACCAAAAAGACCGCGAAGTTGTACAGGATGGAGAAGGGAATGGACAGCGAGTGGTTTACCGAGATGTCAACAGTCACAGTGACATCCGGGTCTGGTCTCTCGTTTGTAGTCTCCAACTCCGGGGGGCTTACACAAGCCACACCCACGCTGTTCAAGCTCGGCTCGCACGTGGTACTTGGAACCATAGCCAGCACAACGCTTACTCTCGTGTACTCGCTCAAGCATGCTCTAGCTTCGAATGCGCCTCGCTTTGACGCTCCTGCTGGCTCCGGATTAGCTGTCTCGGCAGCGATCGCCAGCACAGCTGCCATTAATGTGGGCGATACCACAATTACTGTCGGCACTGCTGCCCCTGCGGTAGGGGCAGGTGACCTCATCTTCTTCGAGAACAAGTTCTTCACCGTTAAATCAATCATTGCTCCTGTTTCGCCAGCGACCGCCTACCAAGTTGAGCTGGACACACCGTTTGGTGGTAACTCTGCAACTGGACTGCTGTCTGTGTCTGGAGCTAATTTTTACAAGATCACCCCGCCTGCAAACGCGTTCCAGTACAAGTACGTCTCGCAATGCTCCGGCCGCGGCCTCTGCACCACTGAGACGGGTATCTGCGCCTGCTTCAAGGGCTACACCAACGACAACTGTGACACGCAGAACATCCTGGCGCTGTAGGTTTCTCTATCTAGCGTTTGATTGGGTGGATAGTCAAGGAAACCACAGCAAAAGAACTGAGGCGGTTTGGTCGGTTAGCACATCTGATGCACGTCATAGTTAGTGCTGCAAACGATAAGCTTGGTTGAATCTAATCCACAGTTCGGTCATTGGGATGGAGTTCTATTTGCACTTTCCAGCTGCTCTCCTCCAAAATAGTTTGCCACAGTTCTACAAGTTTCTTCACTTGTGAAAGAAGAGTATCACCAACTTGGTCGGGTGCCATGGGCTCCTTTGCTCATAGCCCACAGTCAAACAAGTTCGTCCGACTGCTAGCCAAAGATGAGCTCCATGCCACCATCACCATCTTCAACCGAGCTCGAGGTCATTTTCACGGACTAAACTTTGGCCGATTTCGAGACATTTTGCACGAAGCACTTGTGGGCCTTCCTGAGTATTTAGCTCAAATACTTTTTCGTGAGTGGAACGTCATCCCTAGTGAAGAGCTTTCACGTGCAGAATTCATCGCAGGTGTAGCTACAGCAGTCAAAGGCTCCCGAGATGATCACTTGGAGATGATATTCCGAAGTATACGTGACAACGGGGACGGTAAAGCTGTCTCCAAAGCTGATGTATCTCGCTTCTTCGATTGCTTTGCCCCGAGTGCAGGTTGTGTAGCGATTGAGCAAAACAAAACACGTCGATCGTGGACTGCTGATGAACTCTTACACGAGCTTTTTGGGTGCTCACAAACCGGGAGAATCACGTTCAAGAAGTTTCTTGCAGTTTTGGGCTCTGGTAGCTCGTTTAGCGTGCTCTATTTCATCGATTGGATTCCAATCCTCGCTACGAGACTCCTGAACGCACAGCACGATTTTCTACCAATCCCTCCCAAATTAACGAGCTTGAAGCTCTTTGAAACTCATAGGGTTCTTTCAACCGAGCAAAGAGATGACGTTCGCTTTGAACTACGCAGTATTCTTTTCATCCTTGCAACGGATCACACGAGAGTGAAAGTAGGTTCGGTCATCGATAGATTTCGCAATGCGGTTGCTGACGATTTCTTTGTGAAAGCGATTGGTGATGCGTGGCAGTCGCGGGTTATTCCTAATCATAACCAGAGCATGAAGTCACATCTCGTTGATGGAGTCCATGAAGAGCTCAAGCTTTTTGTGCTGGGATTATGCTGCGTCCAAGCATCAAGCGTACATCAAGTTTATCGCTTGCTGTTCGAGCTGTTCGACGAATATAGTTGCGGACAGCTTGGTATTGATCAGCTCAGCGCTTTCTTACAGTTGACAGCAGGACTCGGTCCAATTGACAGTGAGCGTGACGCGAGTATCGTTATCAGAAGACGTGGCCAATCTCAGTCCTCTTTGTCTTCACCGCCGACGTCTCCAGGTGGATCGTCTACCATCAACACCGACGTTCGACTAGTATTGACCCTTTCAAAATTTGTCGAGGTAGCACAACAGCAACCTGGGCTCTCATTTGCGGAAGTAGAATCAGCACTTCTGCTTTTTCATCTCACACGATACATCAACACAGCAATTATCCCGGGTCACAGTATTATGTCACTGCATCATTTGGTCGACTGCTATTTCTCGGACGAAACGTCGCAATCAAATGCGTTTTGTTTGCTGGATCCTTGTGAATGGCAGCAGATTGTCGAGAGAACGATGAAGTCTCAGTCAGATTTGTCCGCTCATAGTAACACACAAATTATCCACGAGGAGGCGAGAGAACTACCATCAGGTCACGTGTTGATCCCATTACCGGTCTGGTTCCTGATATCGTTTTGGCTTGAAATGGAAAGCATGAAAACTCTGTCGCGGCAACCACAACATTCTCCTGTCGGCTTTGCCTGGACGTCCACGGTACAGCTTCATCAAGACGACCAAAGCTGCCTGCATGGATTTTGGCTTCGGATCTCGCTCAACTTTACCGGATGGGATGGATTTGAAAGATGCGCCAATTTTCCTCAGGTAATCGCCTTTGAGCAGTGTACCATGCAAAGTATCGTAGATGCTACTCTTTTACAGAAAAACTGGTGCGGACGTGGTGAAGGTGCGAGTTCCAGCGTGACCTCGATATGCCAGTGTCAAGTCTTAATCGCGGAGAGCAATACAGCAGGGGAGATCAAGACATTGGTTCGGCAGGACGACTCCACGATCTTATCGCAAGATCAGCTAGCAACTCCACTGGGGGCAGTGCTTCCCACTATATGTCCGTCCTGGGCTTTGGGAAACATTGTTCAGCATGGCAAGCTTTCATTTGAGCTCCGCATTTCTGTCGTGGAGATTGACGGGCAGAGTCAGACTGAAGCATCAGTGTTGAAGCACACCGAAGCCTCTTACGATGTCCCGAAGATTGCAAAACCTTTCCGACAGACTGCACGGTTGCCCAACAAAACTCCTCGAGGTCTGAACAACCTTGGCAATACGTGCTTTATGAATGCCGTTATCCAATGTTTAGCTGCAACGCCACCATTGAAACCCCGCGTCATTCAAGAGGAAGCCCAACATGATCCACTTTTTTCTTCAGATCTCCAAACAAATCCAATCCAGCTTGCGAACAAGTCACTTCCATCGCTTCTTGCAGAGCTGGTATTAGAGATGCATAGTGGAAAACTTGAAGCTACGAACTCGATTTCTCCGACGAACTTGTTGAAAGCCTTTTCCGCTATCTTCCCCCATATGGCCGATGGCAATCAGCAAGATGCCCAAGAGCTCCTTGTTTGCCTTTTAAGCCATTTGGGCAACGCACTAAAGCGGAATCCAAAGCACAGCAGTGAACCACAGATTCTGTCGCCACGAAGTCATGCCAGTTTGACAAGCCTTTTCCGTACGGAATCAGAGTACTCCACCGCGATAGAGACTACATCGCTGCAATTTGGCATTGAGGACAGCAATGGACGGCATGACCGCCTTGTAGCCACCGAGTGGTGGGTTTCTCACCTCGTGAATGACCCCTCTGTAATTAACATACTTTTTTCGGGGCAGTTCAAAAGTGCACTGATTTGCGACCATTGCGCTTACCAGTCTGCACGCTTTGAGCCGTTCTCGTCATTGCAATTGCCGCTGATCGAGTGTACTAGCAGCAACTCGACAACAAGAAAGGATCAGCGGGATATGGTGGTGATTGTTCACTCTGCAGAATCATCAGGCAGCTTGGCTGGAGAATACGGTTCCATTCGCACTGTGGTGCAGGTGTATGAACGCTCCACAGTAGCAGACATGTTAGCACAGCTCCCAACTTCGCGATCCCAATCTGGCACCGGTCAGTATGTTATCGGAGAATTTGACGAGTTCACAATTCAGCATTTGCTGGTTACCCATGGGATGGAAGACCAACTCGACGACAAGACTCCAGCGAGCGCGCTGCCAAACCCCGTGCATGCGTTCGAGCTCTTCAATATCCCTGGGACTGGCGATGATACAGCTGCTCCCATAGCAGACAGCACGCGACTGTATCTTCGCCTTGTGCACCGTCAAAACTTTCTTGTGCCGTTCTACTGCTCGACGCCGATACGTCAAGCCCTTTGTGGTTCGCCATTCGTGTGCTTCTCCACGTGCGGTGCACTAACAGGGCAAGCACTCCACCAAATGGTGTTTCATCGATTTCTACTTGGCAGACGCACCCAGTCCAAGTCCTGTTCAAGCGGCATCGACGCATTCAATCAACAAAGCGGACACCATTACGCGCCAAACTTTGTTCTTCGTCGCGTACGCGACGATGGTGTTGCCTGTAGCCGCTGCCACTGGAGTACAGGCTGCCATGGTTGTCAAATATTTCCTTCCACTACCGCTGCTGAACTACTCGATCTGGATAACTGTGAGACCATCGCCATCGACTGGGATCTCCAGCATCACGCTCAAGACCAATCTGCATTCTGGTGGTTGCAGTCCTATCCAACCCGCGACCATCCCAGCTACATCCACTACCGACAAACGAAGACCCAGCCGCTAATGCAAAGTCTCCAATCTCTCTGCAGCACCGACCATCTCGACGTCTGTTGCTCGAATTGCCAACCTCAGAGCCCCTCAACTCCCCACACCAAGCAGCTGTCGCTCTGGAGTCTGCCCCCTATCCTCGTCCTCCAACTCAAACGCTTCGAGCTCGTCACCACCAACGGCAATTACCAGTGGAAGAAACTCGCGCAGAACGTCGACTTCCCCATCCACGGCTTGGACCTCGTCGATCTCTTGGCCCCAGTCGACGGTGCACACTCCGACTCGGAGCCTTGCAGCGACCGCTGCTCCGCGGACGCTATGGATCCTCGAGTGCGTCGCGGCATGGATTTCTTGCACAATGTGTTGGACATTCCGCTCACGTCTGCCTCTCGGAACTGCACCAAGTACGACCTGTACGCTGTCGTGCACCACTCGGGCAGCGGCCTCGGCTCGGGCCACTACACGGCGCACATCCGCCGACCGGACGAAACTTGTTGGTGGCTGGCAGACGACGCTAATGTTTCACCATTGAATGAGGACGAGCTGTCGCCTTCCTCCACCGCCTATTTGCTCTTCTTCGTGCGCCAAGACGTCGCATCGGGCGCCACGGAGCTCAACGACATGTTCCCACCACGTCGGACTGCAGTGAAGCCATCTGACTCGACCAGCTGCACGCTGCAGTGAAGATGGCTACAATTTATCTACCTTCTTTTGTTACCAATCCACTTACATTTTCCAAGTACAACCCACTTCGAACCCTATCGTCTTGCACCTCTTTTTGTTAATGCGCTCCTCGCAACAACTTGTCGCACACCAAATGTCATTTTCAAAGTGGTGGAGAAACTCAAGGCGGTTCCTGCTGCTCCATCCTCACAGTACCGGTAATGGGAACGTCTCGGTGCGAAGGACTCGTGCGTATACGGGAGCGCGTCGTCCTCAAAGCGTCCTCCAGTGTCCACTCGATGGACGAGGAAGACGCGTCGTCGTCTTTTAGTGGACAAAGTCGCGCTGCTGGACGATTGAGTGACGATGTGTGGTACTTCTGCGTCGCGCGAGCGTCCTCCGCCGTCCTCGAGTGGTTTACGGTGGACACCGGAACAGAGAGCAGCGACGAGGAGGACGCGTCACCATCCACAAGCTCCGGTGGCGCCGTCCTCCTGGACAGTACGCGCGTCTCGAGCGTCGAAGCGGTGGACGGGGAGAACGTCACGCTGCCGGGGCAGGGGAGCAATGCAGAGAACGCAGGAATGTTTGTCAGTTTAGTGGTGGACGAGCATGAGTGCAGGCGACTCGAGAGCTGCTCGCTCTATGTGGAGGACGATGTGTCCGGGGTCGCGCTGCTCATTGAGACGGAGTCGGAGACGCACAGGGACCAGTGGGTGCACTTTCTAAATGGAATACTGCACAAGGAGGATGAGTATGAGGAAGGAGGGGGGCAGGTTCAAGGTGACGAGGAGCAGGAAGCTGGAGAGATCGTGATGGAGGATCTCGAGTCGCTGCACTTTTCAGCGTCTAGGTCGTCGATTTCGACGCGGTCTCTGCTGCATCAGGGCAAGTCGGAGAATTTATTAGAAGAAGATGACCCCTTTGGGCTGCTGTCACTGACGACATCGGCTCTTAGTTCGGTAAGTCTTGTTGACGATCAAGAGGTGATTACCACCAATACTGCACCCGGGATGTTCGCCATGGATCACTTTGAGCTTGTAGAGGGTGACGAACTTGCTGAAGAGATCGAAGACACGGATGGTAGTGACACCAGCGCGGCCAACACGGACAGTGACTATGTGGCAGACACTGCAGTCGATCCGTCGTTGTTGAGATCAGCCAGTCGACAACAGAGTGAACAAACTTTATTGTCATGTGAGCGTTCAGCTAGCAACGTCACTGACCCGCTTAGCTCCAGTATGATTCGACAGCCTACTAGGAGCCGGAGGCATAGTTTGGGTGCCGTGTTCGGTTCAACCCCAAGACCTACGAACGGCTGTCGGCGCTGCAGCAAACGCTTCGGCAGGCTTATTCACACACCCAAGATATGCTCTTCCTGTTCATATCGGTTCTGTCGTGATCATTGCAACGCGATGACACCACTAACAGCACCTGAATCGATAATTCTGCCTGTCCGAGAAGTATTCGGGTCTCAGATCGGAGCGAAGGCTATCGCACTGTCCGAACCAAAGCGTGTTTGCATGGATTGCTTTGTTCGACAGCAGCTGTTAACGTCGCTACAAGAAGCTGGTGTATATTATGCCTCTGCTGTCGATGAAGCCGGTGGACTGTCACGGCTCGTGCGGTGGAAATATTTTGATCAGGCCCCCAAGCATGAGATTGAATCGCACATTCGAGCGAGAAGCCTGGGCCCTATGAGCCTCCTCTCGGCCATGTTCAAGTATCGACAGCAGCCATTCATGTTCGTGGTGGTGCTCGCGCAATTTGTGCACAACGTCGAGAACTGCCCCGATACCGTGGACTTCTATTGGCCTCAAGTGTTGCAGTGGGGTATTGTGAATATCCCAGACGCATCGCCGAGCGTCCGTGCTTTCTATCTATTTTTCCTGGCTGCCACTGCACGGCGTAGTGTGCACCTCGCGGTCAAGGCAACGTGGGAGTGTATTGCAGCTCACTGGGATGCGATGGCAGCAGGTCTTTATAAGCGAGGCAACGGCATTGTCGTTATGCTTTTCTTCGTTACGAACGTAAATTTTGGGCAGTCACGCAGCGTCCTCCCTCAACTTCTGTTCCCACAGGCACCGATCCACCAGCGCGAATCATTCGAAAAGCTACTGGAACAACTATTTGAGTATGTTCGTCGGACATACGCTGCTTCGCAACGCGAATCTCCTTTCTTCGAGTGGCTCCTCGCGCGTAGCAAAGAGGAGGTTGTGGTTAGCTCTCGCAATGTGCAAAAGCAGCTTCGGGTCGACGACGGTTTTTTAGATCCGTTTCCACCCGATTACCATGAGGAAGCACAACTCATGATATTAGAGCGTCGAAGGTCGGGTACTCAACATCTCGTGGAAACCAAGCAGCGAATATGGAACAAATCCGCTCAACACATCTTCAGTGACGAAGTTCGGCTCGTGCGCTTCCTTGTGGACCTCTGCACGTATCTGAAAGAAAACATTTCCGAGCCTTCGCAACGGAAGAAACAACTCCCGGCGTTGTTGCAGGAAATGCTGCGTGGTAAGCACATTCGACCTGAGGCTGCGTTACCATTGTCAGGAGCGATGGCTCGCCCGCACCGCGTGGTTAATGTACTGACTGGTGAAGGCACTGTCTTCTCTACAAAAGCACGTGCGCCGACATTGGTCTTTTTCGAAACCATCGTCTCATCATTGGGATGCGATGGTGGGTCTCGCGATCTCGATGTCCGCACTAGTCATGATGATAATGTTGATGCGTTAGTGGATGCTGCTGTGGAAATGGAAAATGATATGGACGGTGTGGTAGGACCAGAGCAGCAAGAGATCCTCAACTATCTCGACGGAGAAGTCGTTGGGACGTACGTCGCGGACTTGATCCCAGTATCCCGGACACAGTCACAGGCCTCCTTGCGCTCCTCGATCTCCGAAGACCTAGATGGGCTCAACAATGTTCTGCCTGCTGGCTGCGCTCCTCTTAGTGAGAAAACTGGCACTGGTGTTTTCTCCGACGATGAAAGTGATGGCTTTGGTGCAGAGGAGATAGCCGACGACGAAGCAAACACGAGCGACAGCTCGAATTCGTCGTCGCAAAACACTAAATGCCCATTTTTTGGAGAACGATTTGCTGATACACAGAGGCGAATCCGAGAGGAAAGCACCTTTGCCCGCTTCGATGGCTGGGCGTTGGTTCCTGTGATTGCCAAAAGCTTCGACGACATGCGTCAAGAGGTTTTCGTGTTGCAAGGACTCAAATTGTTCCAGCTTATTTTCCGCAAACACGGTCTCAACCTCTGGATGCGCTACTATAGCATCGTGTGCGCTGGTAAGGACTGTGGTTTGTTGGAAGTGATCACAGATGCGCAGTCTTTAGATGGACTCAAGAAGAAGGGCAAGAAAATCGGTGGTGTTGGCACTTCTCTGCCAAATATCTTCGACAGGGCATGTGGTCGGGACCCCATCACGGGTGAGCACGAACCGGTCCGGTTGGAGAGAGCTCGCGCAAACTACATCACTAGCATGGCAGCCTATAGTCTCTTCTCCTATATTTTTCTGGTGAAGGACCGTCACAACGGCAACATCATGTTAGACACGGAAGGACACGTCGTACACATTGACTTCGGCTTCGTTCTGGGTATCGCTCCTGGCAACACGTTCAGTCTTGAGACTGCCCCCTTCAAGCTCACACCGGAGATGGTAGAGATCATGGGTGCCGAGGGCTTCGACCGCTACCGAGAGCTCGTGGCTCAAGGTTTGCTCGCTCTGCATCTGGAAGCACCGCAATTGCTGTCACTTGTGTATCTTTCGTCCAAAGACTCGTGTTTCCCGTGCTTCAAGGGTCGATCTCGGGCTCGGATTGTTCGGCGACTAAGTCGTCGTCTGTGCATTGGTTGGAGTCTACAGGACATCGAGCGCACTGCTGCTCGCATCGTGGACAAGAGCAATGGACACCGTGGAACAAGACAATACGACTGGTTCCAGAAGATTTCCAATGGCATTTTGCCGTAGAGAAAGCGAACACATCAACGGATTCCATCGTGTTTCACAGCATCGGGATGAGAACTTGACGGTTGCCCAGCTTCGCTCCTCGAGAACTTGGGTGATTTTTGCTGTTGGCCTTGATGGCGCCCGATTGTGGAGAAGACTCATACCGAGCCCAAATGACAACTGGGATTTTCTGCATTACCAATGGCACAGTGCTGTGTAAAAGGAGAAATGTATATAGAACTGCTGTATGCTCAGTCAGATTTGGTCGGAACACTATTTGGAAAGCATTGACTCTATCGCTTCAAGGCGGACGGCTCAATGGTGCCTCTTCTTCTTGGAGTGCGATTTTTTCTCTGAGTCGTGGTCGCGGTGATGATGATGGCGATGCTTGCGATCTTTCTCCTTTCTGTCCTTCTTGGACGATCTCTTACGCTGCTTGTCCTTCTTGGAAGCCGAGCGTTCCTTGCCGTCCGATCGTCGTCGTCGTTTACTGCTCGTTCTCTCAGAAGTAGGACTCGAGCTACGGCTGCGACTACGTCGACGTTTCTTGGCCGAGTCACGCTCCTGGCTACGACTGCGACTCCTGTCCCGGCTCAAGCTGCGGCTCCTAGATCGACCACGTCGTCCAGCACGGCGACTAAGGTCGCGGCTATCCGATCCGTCTTGACGTCGCTCTCTCGAGTTACTGCGGCTGCGTCCACGTGACGACGGACGGCGAGTCGACTTTCCCTCCTCTTCGCTCTCATCTTCCTCCTCGTCACTTGAAGAATCCTAAAAAAACAACAAGATGAATTAGTCAATTTTCCAGCAGACGACATTAGCAGCAATCTGACGCTCACCGAGGACGAAGACGAGTCCGACGACGCCACGCGCTTCTCCGTCACTCCTAAGTGGTTCCGACACTGGAAAGTCAAGTGGCCCATCATCCCGCACTATAAAATAAAAAAAAATACTCCACCGTCAATGTCAATAAAAGTAGCTCAGAAAGTCGAAAAGAAATACCTTCTTGCAAGCCCCGCGCACATCGGTCTGCAAAAGTGACAATAGAAAATAAAAATAAAAACACTTTTCCCCTAGTCCCATACCAAATATCCAACGTGAACCCACCGACTTGTTGGAGAGCTTGGCGAGCGTCATGAGCCCCTTCGCCTGCTCGTACGAGGTCTCCGACGTCTCCTGCTGCTTCTCGTCCTCGGCTGCGTACGGGTCGTAGCCAATGGTGTTCTTCCAGATGCCCGTCATCTTGAGTGCCGCACTGCTGTGCATGCGGTTGTTGTGCGGCATGCGCACGCGCCCCGCGGTGGCCGGCATGGCTGGCTAATTTAACTTCTACGGATAAAAAGGAGAAATATCAACTTACATGTACCTAGTTCTGGAAATTTCAAAACACCTCCAGTACTCCGCTCTCACTCTGCAACATACTTTCGTCAAGTGCAAGCAGACAGGCGCCGAACGGCAACAATGTGACAAAAAAAAAGCTCGAAAAACTCACACTCACGCTCAGATTCGAATAAGACACCGAGGCCGCAATAACCAGCCAAGAACGATGGCCCCCACCGCATCCATCGCTTCGCCCGAGGTGACGCAGACCGACGACCACGCAGCCATGCACACGCCCGCGTCGCCGCTGGGACCCACGTCGCCCGTCGCAATTGTAGCGCGCGAGGAGCCCGCGCAGCAGCCGCGTCCGCGCCCGCCCTTGTCGCTGCCCCGCCAGGTGCAGCAGTGCACCATCCAGCGCATCCTGGTGACGGGCGGCGCCGGGTTCATCGGCACCCACCTGTGCCGCAAGCTGCTGCAGCAAGGCCATGAGGTCATTTGCCTCGACAACCTCTTCACGAGCCAGCGGGCCAATGTACTGGAGCTGCAGAACCGATACCCGAACTTCGAGTTCGTGCGTCACGATGTCACGGAGCCCTACTCGTGCGAGGTGGACCAGATCTACAATCTGGCCTGTCCCGCCTCGCCCGTGCACTACCAGTACAACCCCATCAAGACGACCAAAGTGTCGTTCCTGGGCGCGATGCACCTGCTGGGTCTAGCCAAGCGGGTCAAGGCGCGCATCTTCCAGGCGTCGACTAGTGAGGTGTATGGCGACCCGGAAGTGTCGCCACAAGTTGAGTCGTATCTGGGCAATGTGGACTGCACGGGTGTGCGAGCATGTTATGACGAAGGCAAGCGGGTGGCTGAGACGCTCTTTTTCGAGTACCACCGCACGTTGGGCGTTGACATTCGTGTGGCACGCATCTTCAACACGTACGGGCCGGGGATGCACCCTTATGATGGACGTGTTGTGAGCAACTTCATCATGCAGGCGCTGCAGGGTGAGAATATCACGATCTACGGCTCGGGCAGCCAAACTCGCTCGTTCTGCTTCGTGGACGACCTCGTGGAAGCCATCGTGCGCTTTATGGACTGCACTACGTGCGTGGGGCCAATGAATTTGGGCAACCCGTACGAAATGACCATTCGAGAGCTTGCTGAGATGATCATTCGTCTCACCAACTCCCAAAGCCGCTTGGTGTTCCGGGACCTACCCAACAACGACCCCAAGCTGCGGCGACCCGATATCACTCTTGCCAAGTACGTGTCGTGTCTGACATACTTTTTCGTGTGCATAGTATTTTTGTGACTTATATCTTGTTTGCTCTTTTTTGCTTGCCAGGACTCATTTGGACTGGAATCCTCATGTGGACATCGAAGCAGGGCTCATGCGCACCATCGCATATTTCCGTGGCTTGGACTTATCCAAGTACAAGCGACCAACGAACAACACAGCGCATCGAAAGAGCGAGATGGCGAACCAGGCTAAAGCAGCCAGCCGAAAGTAGAACAGCCATCTGCAGTAGCCGCCCCCTGAATCACTTACTGGACACATACCTGACGGAGAAACCGCAAATATGCGCCTGTACCTGGTGCATGTTTTGCGGCCGATATAAAACTGGGGAATCAATGGCGCACGCAAACCACATGTAAGAAGTAGTAGAACGTACGTACATGTATATCCACATGCATTTGAGATTCGCGAGCACCTTGGTTGGTTTGATCATTTTAATGACTCTACTTAGCATAAGTTTGCGGGAAATCTAACAGGTAAACACTACGGGCGATCGATTGAGAAAGCGGCTCGGGTACAAATGCATCCACAAAGCCATGGAGGGAACTGGTTGCTCATGTTCATTGTTTGTGGGCATGGGTGCAGAACATCAAACCTAGCTGGCTGTGAGGAAGCATCAGAACTGATGAACACGCACCCCCACGTCTCGTTTCGCTCGTGCATAACTACGTGGATTTAGCCGGAAGGGCACCTGCAACTCCTCCATTATCGTTGTCGTCGAATTCACCATTGGCTTCCTGTTCGGCCTTTTCAAGGCGGGCACGTTCCTCTCGGATCTTGGCCACGCCACCTCCCTCGCCGAGCTTAGCGCCAGGGAACTTAACAAGCACAACACTCATATTGTCACGGCTGCACACGGGCAAAAAAACAAGTACCCAAAGCATTGATCAGTCAACAAACGCACAGGTGTCAAGACGACAACTACCGTACCTCCCCGCGCGCAGGCAGTTGTCCAAGATCTCTTCCGCTATTAACTTGAGGTCCGTCTCGCCGTTGTTCATAAGCTGACGAATGTAGGCGCACAGTTCGTCGTTGCTCATGACGTCCCAGATGCCGTCGCACGCCAAGACCAGAAACTCCTCCGTCTTGTCGATCTTCTGCACTTCAATATCGGGTTCCGCCGACACCTGCTGCTGCTCCGCACGCAAGTCCACCCGCGCCTTGTAGGAAAAGTCCCCGAGCGCGCGGGACACGGCCAGGTCTCCATTCACTCGGTTGCTGCGCACTAGTCCACCGGCGTCCTGGATCCGCTTGCGCTCTCCAGCCTGCAGTCACCCACTACAATTAGCAATATATCCATTTCCGTAATCTCTAGCTGGCAGACATACATTAATGGGCTTGTGGTCGAACGACATCTCGACGGTGCGGCCGCCTTTGGCCATGACGCTGCGCGAGTCACCAGAGTTGGCCACGATGATGTGCGTGGGCGTCACGAGAGCCGCAATGGCCGTGCAGCCGCTCTGGTCACTGCCGTAGCTCTTGTCGAACGTCTCGCGGATGTCTTGGTCCAGGTTCATGAAGGCGTCCCGCATGGCTCGCCCGATCTTGTCCGGGTCCGCGCCCTCCGCCTTGCCACCGGGGAACACGTCGCTCTTCATGACGTTCGCCAGGTGCTGCGTCACTCGGTCGGACGCCAGGTCTGCGGCCAAGCGCCCGCCGTGGCCGTCGAACACAGCGAAGAGCGAGCAGCCCCCAGGCAGGCCACTCGGGTTGAGCTGCGCCACGTGCGCGTCCTCCATGCCTGTGCGCCAGCCTTGCATGGACGCCACACCATACTCGAGGCCATTGCCCGCGTCGCCCTCCGTCTCCTTTTCCGTGATCGGCGTGGCCAGAAAGTTGCCCATCGCTCTTGTTCTGCGTTGCGCTGCAGGTTGCACCTTACGGATCCGCTCTGATCTTTTTCTACTCTTGAGGTGAGTATGGGGACGCAGTACAGTACTTTGCGGAAAATGCTACATTCAATTACCAAATTATCACGGATGTTCTGTATGGACGATGGGTGCAACCCGCAAGTTGCTGCACAAACCGGATTTTATCAAGGGGGGAAATGGCGTCATGTTTTGTTTACCAGTCGAATCTAGTGCGATCGGATGGCGAAGTACAGCAGCACGAACACCACCACCACGAAGAAGATCAGGTACAGCATGTGCTTACTGCCGCCCTGGTCCATCATGATGCCCAGCCGCTTCATGGTGCCACCCAGCAGCCCCTCCGTGTTGTCGAATTCCTTGCCCTGCACCGCATCAAGTACAAAGTTCTCACCCATTAGTCATTGCAGCCAATATTGACATTATGTTCATTGAGAAACATAAGCATAAGGTGCCCACCATGCCGTCCAGGAAGCGGTTCTGGTCCACCACCTCCGAATGAATGTTACCGGACAGCTACAGTAAAATGTCGAGGAGATAACAGTCAGCGATCCTAATTACTTTTGTAACCCCTCAGCTCTGCATCGTCGACTGACCTGCTTCAATTGCGTGATCTGCAGCGACAAGTGGCTGATCTGCTCATCGTTCTGGTCTTCTAGAAGTCGCTTGGCCTGCTCTCCGTTGTCGACGCTCCCTCCAACCTGCTGCACAGCATCGCAACAATAGTCTTTTTAGCACGTTTCTTATGAGACGACACTGACGCGGTGTCCGTTGCCCACCTGCGTCCGTGAGGGGGCCCCCGAGAAGAGGGAGTCTCGCGCGGTTGAACGGCCGCTCGCCATCCTGTTGTACATGAACCCCGAGCGCGTACTGTCCGGTCGAGATCGAAGGCTTCTTTGGCGACCAAGCTGAAAAACTATTTTTGGCCAATTAGTGAGGGTTATACCAACCAATCACCGAGTGCCATTTCATTCTCTGGTGTGGTGGACCGAACGTGCAATTCAATTACCGTATTTCGCATGTAACGTTAGCTCATGTTTTAAGGGGTAGGTACCCTCTTGAAAATGATGCTTTGAAAGTTTTAAAAGATGGGTGAAAAAATCTCTGTTTTTAGACAATTGCCATTTCGACGATCACTCGTTGTGGATGTCGAAATCGCTAATTTTATCTACAGGTTTCCTTTCTAAACGGACGCGCCCTATTACAGTCCGGCCTTTATTGTATAGTACCAAGTCTGAAACTTCAAATTATCGTTTTTTGACTCAGTTCAAAAATATTAACATCGGAATTAGTAATGGTCTACTGGTTAATATCGGTATCCTGTAAAGCGGGCTTTTTTGCGATAGTTTCTCTATTTGTGCTATCAACGAGCTCGCCGCAATGCAACTCGCACTCGGCTGTAGCTCGCTACCTCGAAATTCACTGGAAACTGTAGCGGCTGATAGGGACTTCCATGCATGTTGAATCCAGCCCCATATGTTGACCTAGTCGGGAGGTTGCAACTTAAACTTGGTCGATGGCGCATAACCTGGGCTTGCATTTCTGCATGCCACAGGCAACGCAGACTTGCCTTCAACGGGAAGTTCCATGCGACGTCTGCTGGCTGCGAGACAGACGTTACTCTTGATGCCCGAGTCCCCCGCAGCGGGGCCGTCCTTTTGGCTTGACTCGAGCCATTCACAGCTACCGGTAGGCGGTGTTTTTTTTTAAAGTCACTATTTCACAAATAGTGCTCAACTTGCGATTTCCCGGGATCTCTGTTCTAGACAATGATTGGTAGTAAATGGGGTTTATCTCTCAACTAGCGGTTCTACATGCGAAATGCGGTATACCATGTTGGAAATACAAATAGAATTATTATGTTGTGACGCGAGTATGCCAAACCACTCCCGCAAATATGCCAGTTGGCATACATATTTATTTATATATACAGGAGTATGCCAGTTGGCATATTTGCGGGGACGGTTTGGCATACTCGCGTCCATATGTCAAACCGTCCTTGCAAATATGGCAACTGGACGCCTTCGAAATATAGATTAGTCGACCGCTTTACATGCATCAGATATGCCACGGTCTTAAAATATATATGTTGACATATCGATAAAAACCTACGCCGCAAATACCACACAACTACTCTCTACGTCCAACAGATATTGACCTGAATCAGAATGTATGAGTAGGAGCTCACTGCGAGTTGGGAATGTACCCGTCACTTTGACCCGGACACCGCTGAGGTCGCTAGGAGATGCGCAGCTTCCAGTTTCCCTCACATCGGAATTCGCGCGCGTCAGACACATGCGACGGCGGAGGAAGATTCGGACACCGTGCTGCTGCTGACGGAGGGATTCCTGAGCAATGACGAGGCGCTGAGGGTGGTCCGCCGGGACCTCTACAACTTGCTGGTAGAAGACGCGTGGAAGGTGGCGCTACGCAGTCGCCAATACCTGACGACGCAGTGTCTCGACGCGACGTGCGACGCGGCCTGGATGATGTTGTATCGATTCGGCAAGGACGTCAACTTTATCAACACGACAAGTTTGACCAGGTACGCCCGTACGACAAGTGGTACGGCGTATCGACGCTGCGATCAACTCCGCCACCCGATCACGAAGCTGATCGCGGTCTTGTATAGCATGGTCACGGGCCTCTTCAAGAGCGGAAGACGTAGTTTGTGCATCAGCCAGGTCAGCGAGAAGCAGCTCATTCTCGTGATTGGGTGGCTTGATACGGCTGCGATCCGTTTGCGAAGTTTTCAGGACGCGTTCCAGTCGCGCGATCGACGCTCGCGCGTTATCAACTTGGGTCTCTGGTACAGCATGCAGAAGAACGACGTTAGCTTCACGTACAAAAGGTTCATCAGGGATACGAGGCAGACTTACGAGTTGACCGGTAGTCGGCTAACGCTCGATCGCGGTCGGCTGTAATCCGTTGCACATCCTTGGAGGTTGTCCGAAGAGTGGCCTCAGCGGCCTCTGCACGAGAACGAATTTGTTCTCTCTCTGCGTCGACGCGATTGAAGTCCCGCTTAGCTCGAGCCGTTTGTTGTGCCAGCTGTGCTTGGAGGTTAGCCACACGATGCTCGAGGCGTTCACTCTCCCCCGTAGTCGAGACGCCGCATCCTCTAACGCATGCTGCGACGATTCGAGCGCACGATGGTTCTTGTTGGCCTCGGCCAAGTCCCGAGCGACTCGGTCGCGATCCGCAATCGCCTGGTCTAGCCCTTCCTGTAACGTCAAAAGGCGACGCTCTAACGTAGGAGGCTGCTGCGTGGCCGCCGAGGACTCACCCAGCACCAGCCAGACGGCGAGTGAGATCGGCGATCCCTGCTTGTAAACGCGTTGTTTCCTCCGCGAGGACCTCCTCGGCGACTCGCAGACGATCTCGGATGGCCGCGATCTCGTGTGAATTGTCGAGACGCTCTCGCACCACCTCTTCGAAGTCTGCAGCCACCTGCCTGGCTTCCTGGTAACGCCGGAGCAGGAGATAATATTGGTGTTGGCAATGTAGTACGTACGGAGAAGCGGCTGCGTACGCAGCGTTCAGGTCGGCCTCTAAACGGTTGGCACGCGCCACTTGGTCGCGATATGCCTGCTGCAGCACCGCGTGATTGTCTTCGAGATCACCTTGGCCCTCAGTACGTTCCAGCAGGGAAGAAAATATTGCGAGTGAGTCTCGGGCGACGTCGATGTTGACGACAGGAAGCGCGACGCGAGCAGGGGAGACAACTGGAGCACCGGAGGCGGTGCCGGAGGGACTGCTGGTGGATGTATCAGGCGAAGAAACGGGAGGTCTTTCGGTCGAAGCGCCAGCCGTATGGCGCTACCGAAAACGGGGGTTCGCACGGAAGTCTCCGGTGGCGGTTCAGAGAAGGAAGTGGAGTTGTGATGGAATGTGCTGAGACCGACCGCCGTACGGTCGTTCGCAGAGCAGGGGGCGATTGAGGTGAAGTGACCCGGGTCAAACTGCCAATGATGGAAAGGTATCGCGTCTGGACTGATCGGATCAGAAGGGTTGGGGTTAACGTCGGATATATCCAGATGATGCCAGTACCTGACTTGGTACAACAACGATGATACAAGTAATTTTATTCACCTGGTACCATGGTTTCGGTGCAGACGATCATCTGGACGCTGGAGATCATTTGAACACCTGCGATCATCCGGACACCTGCGATCATGTGAACTCACCCGATCAGATCGACATGGTACCACCACGGTGGTACAGCTGGATCGGATGGATACTGGTTATAATGGTACTACCATTTCGATACAAGATCAAGATATACGGATTGAAGTTCGGGTATGATGTGCAATCGGTGGACACGCAAGCGGGATGGGGATAGGAAGAGGGACCTTTAAGATTTTACCTTCGTTTAATAGATTCTGATTTGCCTTGCAAGACACAAGTGGCGTTCATACTTTCCGGGGAAGGGACTACATTGGCCTACCCGACGAAGGACTCACCAGGTCAACCAAGAACACGACGCAGACCTGGATAGCTTGGCCAGGGGGCGATCGAATACTCTCATCTCAACTCAAAATCCCGCCAAGAGGAGGCGGCAAGCAACGGAAAGGGCTATAGCAGCACACCCGAAGGACACCCCCACGTGATCGACTTGTCCCAAGACCCGATCACAGACGACCGACGACCGCGTGAAGAATACCAGCGTGGCCGTCACCCACCCATTCCCCGGAAGGAGCAGCCCAGCTCCACATTCCGCCTTGGTCACCACCGGACGTTTTCAAGTGAACACCGGAAGAGCGTAACCCGCCCCGCCGTCGGGTACACAAGGTGACTACAAGGTTCCGATAACGCCTGATCAACGGAGTACCCCCTCCGATAGTCTGTAGTCCGGGCGTACCGTGCGCAAGTTGGATCGCATCATCGATTTTTGTGATCCCGCTCCGCCACAGGGGCATGGGGGGCATGCAGAAGGTCTACAGTCGCCTTAATCTGCCTTTGCCGTACGACCCCGAGCTACGCGGACGCAGGATTAACAACTTATTCCGCATAGCGAACTACCGTGTGAGCACGATAGGGATCTCGCAGATTCGTACGACATTCTCGGGCGAGGCGGAAGCGTAGCAGCAGACTTCGTCAACACCATCATTTTCTTCGTAATATACGTACATGAAAAAGTTCGTCTTTTCTTCTTACTTATTGTTGACGAAGAACAGGGCACACGGAAAGACCATAAAGGAACAGCTTGTCTTGAACAGTTACAGTTGTTGATATGTATTAAGTGCTAAGCTACGACATCATGCACGGCGTCCTCGATCTCATGTCCATCCTCGACTGCTGACCGTCGTCTTCCTCCTCTTAAGCCTTCTTCGTGAGAGATCCAATCAACATCACAAGCTCCTGCGTGCGGGCACGCGCTTCTTCGCGGTCGCGGCGCATGCGATCTTCCATTTCAAATTTCTCGCTACGGCGACGTTCTTCAGCCTCCGCTGTCTCAGCAAGACGGCGGGTCTCTTGGACCGCAACTTCATTGCAGCGACACTGGGTTACCGTGCAGCGGTAGTCTTCTGGGCGCGCACGCGTTTGGCCTTAGCAAATCTGGCCTCTTACACGAGATCATTTTCTATAGCTCTCTTAACGCCTGTTGAGTCGCGAAAGGCGATCAAATCAGTTCCGCCGAGGCGGTTCGAGGAGTCCAGGAGCTTCGGGAACTTGGAGGCCTCAATCTCGTCACGAGGCTTGACAGCAGCTCCTACGGCGTACGGTGACTGCGCAAGTTGGGATGCAGCACGAGCTGCTGAGCCTTCGGTTGCATGGAAAATTCATCGTGGGGTGAGCTCCAAATATACCGGAAAAAAATATCATAACTCACCCCGCACATACACACCAGGGTTAGGATACCGAGTTTCAAGCGAAACTACACATACACGACAAGTCAAATCCCTGACCGCTCTGCTCGTGAATTTGTTCATGCAGCTGTTGGTGACTCGACAGATCATGGGTTCAAACCCCATCGCGGTTGCTCGAAAAATTAATTCGCCTTTGGTGAATCTTGGTGCCGGGGTTCCAAGAGAGTAGGTGCACCTGGTCACGTCCCTCTCGAGGCTTTCCAGAGCTCAAGTTGATGTTGTTTAATGCTCACTCTCCTCTTCCGCTTCATTTCCTACATCGATAGCTGCCCCACTCTTTAGCATATGAAGAACGTTCTGTATGTCATCCTCGTATCTACTCTCCTTCTTTGGTGCCTCACGCTGGTCTGAGGGTATTCCAATCCTACCGAATCCACCCACAATAGCCGCTTTTGGCAGTGATGACCAGCTCCCATCTAGCCACTTGATTAGCTTATATCGCGAAGGTGCTGTGGGGCTGAATGCCGTCAAAACACGAGCTGCTCCTCTGCCTGGCTAGGCAGCACACAACCAGTCCCCTTCGACCTTGACTTGCATAGCGCTCCGTCTCCCTCGCCCACCCTTTTCGCGATTGCTGCTTTTTGCGGCACCCACCGCAGCAGCTGCCTCTTCTTTTGCTTTCTCTTGTCTC
>KV724644.1:0-11117 GCA_000500205.2 Phytophthora lateralis | reverse complement strand
TAATACATCTGACAGGTTTTTGATTTTGAGTGCGCACTTTTTGAATTTGAGTGTTGACTTTGTGAATAACGTCGTGCAATGGTGTAGTTGTAGTCGGGTTCGCAGCTACATGTATATTTCAATACATCTTTCAACGGCTTCTCAGTTTTGTTACTTCACCTGCTGCCAAATTCTTCATACTCGTGGCTCCGTTTTTCTCAATTTGGTTTACTCGAAGCGTCTCCACAGTGCGGTTTACTTACAGCGACGCCCTATTTACTCAAGATTAAGCTCGTTCGAGCATTTTTAGATGTGGAGGGTAGCTCCTCAGCAGAGCACAACGGGCTGTCGGGACTGCTGCAGCGACTTCTTCCTCGTCCTCCTCTTCCTCGACTCCCGCAGAGGACGGTGCTTGCGCGACGCTAGGGCTTGGACGAGTGCGCTTGACAGAGCTAAACGAAAAGTGAGAGTAGCAAGGAATCGGGGAGTGCATGTACCCAACAACACCTTCAAATTGTTATTGGCTGCAGACGCTGGGTTCATGAGAACAAAGTGCGTGCGGCCAGCATTGTGAGAGAGGCAATTGCGTAGGTGGTGGACAATATGAGTGGCAGTGCAGAGCTTTGGGTTAGGCTTGAGAGAGCTGCACAGACGACCCTCATGCCAGGAGTCAGCAGCAGCTCTCGCTATTGATTTTGATCAGTACACCACCACAAAAAATCCTTGGGAGCAACGACAGCTCCCCTCGCTAGTGTTTTACACTAGCTTACACTTTGTGAAAAACGATCATAGCAGACACCTCATGATTTCTGACCTCTGACATCGGGGAATGTGTGTGTGGGGGCGGGTAAACACGTCCTCGCGCGGCAGGAATAACAACTGAGAGCTCGTTCGAGAAGAAACAACCAGATCGGGTCAGACGAAGATGCCTTTCTGCACATCGTTTTCATCCACCTCGATCACGTCAATGACTCTGCGAATGAGCGAGGTAGATATAGCAGTCGTCGACAAATGGACTGTTGGCACACGTGCAACTGACCCATTGCACACTCATGTAGGTGGCGTTGACAACGAATTCAGCGCATAACAAGTTAAGTTATGCTTGTGAGAAATTAAACTGACTCAAAACCCGTTAATGTTTTAATGCGCGTCAGCGAGAGTGACTGCATCTTTCCGGGTATCCGAATCGCGGTCGCTTGTTGGGCGGAAACAAACCTATCAACGAATCTATCGCGCTGAACTTACCAGCACACAAAAAACATTGTTAGTTCGCGACCAATGCATTGTCGCCACACAGCGCACTCTGGAACGTACCGCTTCGAGCATTATGCGTAATCTATCCGAATGTACATTACTTGACGCATTACTAGTAGCAGCTTTTCCAAGTGAAGACAGCCCTCCAAGTTGAGGGTCACGCCATTATCACAGAGATCCACAAACGTTGTGATGCACACGTTAAGTCGCTTGAGCCGATTTAGAGGCAACAGCGACTGATTTCTTGTCATCACCACGGCATTGAAAATCCATCTCAGCCTATCAATAAGCTCATCAAACGCGGTCTTTTTTTAGTCAGGGTCCGCTAGGTGCCGAACTTGTTCGTCATAACTCGTGATACGCTCTATGTCATCCTTCACCCGATCTTCATCTTCGAAACCTGGCTCCAGTACATCATTCCTGATTAGACTGTCTGTAATATCGCTTGACAGATCACTCGTCCAAATGAAGGTCGATCGAGACATCTGCCTACATGCTCGACAAATCGAGGCATAGCGATCATTCCAAGCATCGCCTTCTCCAAAGGTACAGATCCTTTCCATCGTACCGACAAGGCGCCCAAGAATCGGTTCTGTACGCGATCCCACATCTCGTATCGACTCGCAAGTAGCTCCTTTATAAAGCTCATTTTCAGGTCGAAGGGCTTCACGGGGAGTTCATGATGCGGCTCCCACCCGCGCAGCTCCACCAGCATCCTTAGTAGCTGCGTTTTTAATTCGCCCACCACATCGGCTGGCACCTCATACTCCTTCACTAGATACCCACGAAGCTGAAGCCAACTCCTGCAACGAAAAGTAACACGCTTAGCGACAGTTCATTCACCCACGTATAAGTACCAAAGCGTACCGATGGAGGCCTCTTGTCTTCGCGGAATAAATATCGTGAAGCTTTTGTATCTCTTTCAGCAACTGCCACGCCACACAAACTTCTTCTCGGCTCAATCCACGCTCAAAATTCATCGCTACCACAGACATGAGCAGACGCAAATCTTCTAGATGCCGTTCAGCCTCGACTGTGTGACTTGTGTGAACGCCCACGAGCACTCGTGCAGCCGAGGCAGTTGCAGAAGCAACAGACTTTGTGAACAATCCTTTTGTCTCGTTCTCTTGATACTTCTCTAGAGCGATGGCAGCATTCAGTGCCGTACACACAGCAGCTCCCACAGCTCCACTGGGAGTCATTTCAGCCCGTTTCGTAACCGAACGACAACGTCCGGCACCACTCGCTTCGCAACCGGGAGCACAACAGCCCTCGGCGTTTTCCTCTTTTACGTTTTTCGCCTTGGCCGCTCACCTCGAACTGCCATCTCTTTCTGTTCATCCTCCATCACAGCCGGCACCGAAGAACCACCACCGGTCTGTGCCGGTGATACAAGTGGTTCCGGTTCCTTCGCTGTCACCTGACGTATACTCTCAACATCAACAGTTTCCTTCCTAGAATCATCCAGCGTCTCGTTCTTCACCGACATTTTATCTGTACTCTGTGGCTTCTTCCCACCCTCCTCTTTAATCACCTTGTCTTCATCAGACAATGACATGTCAATGACAGTAGCTGCTGCTTTCGCTGCTGCTTTACTTCTGGCTACACTAGAGTTCTGGACTGCAGCCACAGTCCTTCCAGTCTCTTTTGCAGCTTTTTTCCTCCCCACTTTCTCCGTCTCCGAGCTGCGTTTGGGCTCCGCCTTGTCCTCATTAAATGAGGACAAATGATTTGTTCCCTGCTGGTCCTCGTCGTCCGTGGCGTCCGACGTCTCAGCACAGCTCAATTCTCGACTCAAATCACAAATTAAAGTGCCCATTTCGTTGCACGTCGCCACTAGCTGTTCCAGCCACCTGCGGAGACTTGTCCACGAGCACCAAAGGGGTCCTCACCATCGCTCTGGAGGCGCGCACGACGCTCTGGGACCGCCGCAGCGCGTCCAGAGCCGGATGCAGCTGCGTCTCGGTGTGCTGGAGATCGTCCTGCACGGCGGTCAGGCACTTGGCGCGCAGTTCCGCCGCGCTGAAGTGCGACAGGATCACATCCATCGTTGTCACGACCGATGCGAGAATAAGAAATGTAACACTGAGCGACGAGGTTTGGTTGGTTGATTTTTGACATAGGCTGAAATAAAGGTTCCAAATAACCTGTATCCATCGATTTTTCAATTATTTTCGCCACGTTTCGTCATCCAACAACCGTCCAATTACCCTTCCAGTTTCTGGACATGCTGGCACTCGTATGAGCTACATGTACCAGTACCAACGAGGCTACAGTAGTTGTCGACAAATGTCGTTCAAGAACTTGTTGCCTGTCTGGAATCAGGCGATGCAGAGGGGCTAGATTGTGGTCCATACATTAGGAGGGTTTTGATATTGCTGGACTACACTGCACAGTACGTCGAAGTAGTATTGAAATTCTCCAGCAAGCACGTCTGAAGTGAATCTTTTGACGTTCTTGGTGAGCTCTCTAACATTAGTTGGAAATAGATGCTGAGGGCAAAATTCGAAGCAACCGATTCAGACACACAATCAGCATCTATCGGTAGGTCGTTTTACGGTTGCTGTACGGTCATCGATTTTCCAGTTCGCTATCGTTCCTAAGTACCTATCTCTTGTTTTCTTCGATATGAGGCCACCACACGATCGCTCGACAGCAGTTTTTAGCTTCTGGACACACTGGCGCAATGTTGTCTCTCGCTGTGGATTCCACCCGAACGCCACGTGATCCACTAACGATGCTACCGCAATTACCAGTTGTTCGAGCTTACTGAGATCTCTCCCTTGCCATTGCGTCACTTGATTAAGTACTTGTCGAGCGCGAGAACGAATATCGGTTAAGCATTTGTTGCTTGTCGGGTCCGAAATTGCTTCCAACATCCTCTCCACCAACCTGTGAGCGAAAGCAGTGAACAATTTGGTTTAACAGAAAGACATACAAGCGAATTCATACAATAGCCATAGACGTACCCGGCAACAAAATCACTTGTAGCTTCATCCGAAATCTGATCCAAAAAATGCCGTGGTACTGCTCTCAGAAGCATACGATACAGAACCAATCGGTGTGGTTCACGAGGATCGCCACACATCATTCGACACAGTTTGTGAATAGCTTTCGATATGCTTTTTCTGTGGGCAGTACCAATCTCCAGCGCGGCTTCCTTCTTGAACGCAACAAGCACATGAAGTAGCCATTGCTTCCGCTTAGTGCAAGGTAGGGTAGACAGTACCCGTATCGCGCCCTCGAAATAAAAAGGATGCGGAGTGCCTCGAGTTGCCTTCGCAACTTTCGATGTTTCTATGGCGGGCTTTGAATGCCTACCGAGACTCGTGATCACAGATGATAGTGTCCCCGAGCCTAACCCAAATGAGCAAAACCACAAGTTTACAAGATTAGGACAGCCGGAGGTTAGTTTCTTGAACCATTTCATAACCTCTAGCGACCATACCTTCGGAGCTCGGATTTTGTGTTGATCTTGGAAGGCGATCCACGTACAGTTCTATCACTGTCGCGTACTCTCGATAAGCTTCAAGATGGCGAATTTGATCTCTACTTTCTCTAGCCCACCATCCGATCAGAATATTCAACGAGTTAGCCACGTCAGACGGCTGCGTCCCATCGGTATCTTTTTCCACAGCCTCTTTCAACGCCGCCAACACCTCTAAAATAACAAACGCTCGATCCGGTCGAGATAACGTGTCAATTTGTTCCACGATACATTTCACGTAGGTGGCGGATTGTCCAATCTGTTGTACTACAGCTTTCTCTCTTTTGTCTGCATCGGGTGTAACGTGATTAGTTGAACCTTTCTTTCTCGACTTTTCAAACGGAAGCGTCTGCTCTCCAGAACCCTTCATCAACGCCTTCCACGCTGCTTCACTGCCCTCCACCACATCTTCATCATTGTCACTTGCAGATGAAGAATTCGGCTCTGAATCTGACGCTGGGGCTGCCTCATTTGCACTGGTAGCACCGCGATTCATCAATTTATCAAAATTCTTCCTTTTGTCCATCTGATCATCATGGGAGTTTTTAACCTCAGCTCCTACACCACGATTTGCCCTGACTGCACCATCGCGACCCTGTTCACCATTTTATTTTGCCGTACGCTGGACCTTCGAAGGGTTTGGCTCAACTTCCTCCTCTCTCCCCCGCTTCTTCTCCAATCGCCAGACTTTCATACCCGTTCCAATCTCCATTACCTTCTTCTCCAAGAATCGGTTCATCCCCACTGTAGCGTCCATCATGGCCCACAAACTGTCACTGTGACCTCCGCTCCCGTGACTATGCTCCAGCTTCGACACGGCATCGCGAACCTCCTGCAGCTTGGCGAAAGTGGCCGCCACGGCGTCTACGCAGTCATATAGAGCTGTAAATTCATCTTGCAATATGGCGTTGTACCTCTGGTGCAGTATGTCGTGCGGCACGTGCGCTAGGACGCGCGCATTTAGCGCCTGCGTCCAACTTGCCATGAACGCGAATGACTGGCGATTGGGAGTTGCCTTTTATTTGAAAAATAGTCAAAATAGGACCAGAAACAGGACCCAAAATATGTGGACTGATCCAGTGCAGTGGCGAACAGGCCTTCCGATTATACGATTGCAATGCGATTGCGAAGGTTTGACAAAATGAATACCAAGGTCCATCCGATAACGTGAAACACGAACCCTGGGTGAGTCCCTGGTGGAAACAATCCTAGGAGTTTCATGGGTGTTCTGCATGGACGCATGTGAAGACTCGTTAGCAAGTGGCAGTATATCGTCATAACGCACAGAACTCACCTTCCCGATACCATGCCGAAGTCGTTACGGATGAACGGTGTTCATTGAACACCACTTTGCGAGTCACAATCAACTTCTCAACATGAAAACAACCCTCCGAAGAGTGCTAGTGAAATAACACCGTTGTCCCGGAGATGCACTAGCCTATCGAGACATCGGTCGAGTTGAAGAAGCTGTTCGAGTGGCACCACAATTTGTTCCTTGTCGATGTCCAAAAACCTTCGAAGTCTATCAATGAGATACCCAAAAACTTGGACTTTATCATCAGCTTCATAATTAAAGTAAGTCACCCACGGATTCCACCTTTGGATCTGATTCGCCTCGTGCAGCAATGAAAACCTATCTAAGTCAGGCAACTCCACATCTTCTGCCAGCGATTCGGCTAGACCATCATCTACGGATTCTTGCTTCACGGGTACGGCTTCCGCTTTGACGTAATTTACCTCGCTCCTTTCTCATTTTCGCCCAAATCAACTAGATAGGTGTCCTTGAACCACCATGCACAGGCACAGGAGCGTCTTCACCGCCTGCTCAACTACATCTCCTGATTCGAATTCTTGGATGTCTTCGTCCTCTGTTTCTTATGAGGAAGCACCTCCGCTTCGTGTTTCTTGATTCAATTCACAAATTATACTTCTCATCTCGTTGGGCGTAGCTGCAAGCTGTTCCAAGGCCCGTGCCACGTCTGGAGACAACGCAACAAAGCTTTGTCCACTTTCCGGGAAGCACGGACGATTTCTAATGCATGGTTCGAAGCTTCTAGCGCGGATCCGAGTCTAGTGCTTCGAAGTATGAAAATTCTAGAGTTCCTCTTGAATTGCCACCGTACACTTGTCCTGCATTCGTCAGTTTCGAAGTGCGAAAGAATTGTGTCCATTTCTGGACTTGGGATTTGCAGGAATTATTTTATTTTTTTTTTCAACCAAAACTGGCACAGTTGAACATATTTTCCCCTGGCGCTGTAGGTTTACTACCTAGGCTTGGTCTTAACAAAGCTACGTGAGAGGGGTGACATCGAGATGCCCCAAGTCGTTCCACGAGATGGTCGCTGGGTACACGAGCCGTGCTGTCTCGTTAACAGAGCTTTTCTCCGTGATCTCGTACACGAAAATGTTGGTGAAGCGGATGCGGGTCAGCTTCATCAGAATCACAGGAAGCAGGTCTTGCGCTCCAATCAAGAATTTGCCCTTGACAACGAGGAATCCATTGCCGTAGACAGCATCGATTGTGGCGGTGAGTTGGCTCTCGCATACCAGATAATTGTCATAGCTCGAGAGCACGCCAAAACGCTTGCTCAGTGCTGCTCCCGTTGCCGTCTCAAAAGACGTGAGGTCGAGATGCTGCGATTCTTCCGTGTAAGCGTTTGACCGTCGGTGAGAAGCGTCTTTATCCCCACTCAGCGGGGACTTCATGTACCGTGCCGCTTTTCGTAGTACAACGTAAGCTGCTATCAAAATGATGGGGCTAAAGATCGAAGTCACCGCTGAGAAGACGACAGATTGCCGACCCTCCTTAACAGGGTACGCGGTCATAAGATCCATCGGTGATAGCATCGCGAGACCAGAGTTCACATGCAGTAGCCCATTTGTCGCGTCAGCCACAGCGAAACGTGCGAGCTCTTTTCTTAACCCGGGGAATAACTTTGCCAGCTCCACGCGATATCCCCAGCTCAGCTCGAATGTCAGAAATGCTAGCAGTGGATCCACACGTTCACGTCCAAGGTAAGTTAACCCACTTACTACGTTCATGAACACGGCCAATAGATCCGCATGCACTAGCTCCGGACGGTAGTAAATGGCATGCTGACTCGTGATGGAGTCTCCGATCGAGATGCACATTTTCGTGAGCGTCCAGTAGCCGTTCAGATGATTGCATATCAAGACGATCAAGCCTCTGTAGAACATCATGTTGGAGATCGTGGAGAAGGCGTCCCCCACCCAAAAGTGGCCCATGCACGCGCGCCGATATATAACGAAGAGCAGTATCAACAGGTTGCAGATCACGTTGACCGCGAAGACGCCATGAATTGCATGTGTCCAGGCCCACGAATCGTGGAGTACTGCCCGGCCGTGCCATCTCCAGCTACTCAGCTCGGTGAACGGATCTGTCGACAGGTCCCAATGGGCCATTTCAATGTTTGACTGTGTAGTCGGGTCACCTACGTAGCGTCCAAAGCGGCGAGCCATCCGAACAGACTTGGCGGGGTCTTGGTTGCGTGGGTTTGACAGACTTTCGAGCAGCCAGAAATTATCGCTGTCGATGCCCTTAATCTCCGAGTACGCGAACATTGGTTCTGCCACGTACGGGTAGTTGAACGCAATTGCGACCTGGTGGTCCACAGTCGTAGCGCGCAAGTCATTGATAGCAGCGATCACAAGTATCAGAGCAGGTCCCCTCTGGAACTGTTTGTCCACCTCGTAGTCCTGAACAGACAGCGACGTTGAGAGCAACACCACGTCCGTTGAGTTACCTTTCTGACGCGCGAGGTAGTACAAGCGAGCAGAAGTCCGATCGGCCGATGCAAGCAAACTGAACGTGCAGTCGATCACCGGCGTTACCAGTTCCAGCTGCGTCAGGTATGACAAATTGTGAGACGCGTGCATCTGAAGTTTTGAAAAAATGAAGCGCAAAAACTCGTTGCTGTAAACCTCGACGTTGAAACCTGGTACCCCAGAACACCCGGTATCAGACTGCGTAGTAGTCGTCTCGAGATACAGGGAGTTGTTGCGTGGACTTGTTGATCCTTGTAGCACTTCTTGAACAAGAGGACTCTGTTGGATCGTCGTGGTGCCGGAGTAGCCCGTTATCAAACTTGATGTGTGCGTCTCGATAGGTAAATCGTGCGAGACCGAGCCGTGGAGAATTAACATTGCCGTCGAGAAAGAATGAAGCGAGATCTCGACGTACAGAATTGCAACGCCGAATACTGCTAGACGGTGCATCATTAGAATAAAGCGTGTGAGTGGTGTACCACCAGGTGGTCCGAGAGTTTTGTTCACCGTGCCCAAGGCCCTTTGGGACATGGTTGGCTTCAGCTTTGGCCGGGATTCGGAGAAGTCGACGAAGTCTTTGTCTCCCATATTTTACGGTGAAGTTGCGGTGCCGCTAATTGAAGAGTGAGCTTGCTGTAGAGCTTGTTAATCTCCGGGCCGAGACAAAAGCCACAACAATACTGGAACACTGCCGACTGCATCGGTCGCTAAGATCATACCTTCATCATAAGAGCTCTACGCCGAAGCGGGTTATTATCGTTCGGGCTGCTCATGCTATAGTTAAACCCAACGGCTCCGTTGTACGCTTCGAAGCTCCGCAAGTTTGCTGTTGGCGCAAGATGTACTGTTTCGTTTTGCTCAGCACGACTCGTCCTCAAACTATTAGCGACACCAGAGGCTAGCGGCTTGCCAAATATTAATACAGGAAATATAATAGTACCGAACGAGTTATCACCAACTCGCATCACATGCAGAAGCACCCTACTTATCTACAGACTGACTAACGGGACTAGAGTCACCCCGGAGGGTAAATGAACTCAGGACGAATCTCGATTGGAAATAAGTGGGTGGGTGTCCCTGGTAACAAGACAAATGTTTAACCCCTTGGCCCCCAACGTCTTAAGTTGTGACATATCGTTTTTTTTATGTCGTAAGTTACGACATTGAGAGTTGAACAATAGCGATCACCGCAGGCCTTAGAAACGAAGAGGGACCGATCGGTCAGGTGACCCTTCTTGCCTCACTTCTCGCACGTCAGACGCTGCCAGCAACCAAGATCGGTGTGCTTCGACGATCCACAGTGGGAACACAGCTTCCGCGGGACATCTCCTTCTGGTAATCCGGCTGTGCGATCGTGACGGCAGACGTTAGAGTCCTGGCTGAGGCGACCTTGATTCTGATCGGGTGGCGATCGAATTGGCTGATCCGGTGTAGTGGCGAAGTACACCTTGCGCAGGTCTCCTATTCCAACCGATCCTCAAGTTTCCAGTTCGGAATCGCTCGAGTTAGCTTCTGCACGGATCGCGTGAACTGCGCGAACATTGGCGGATGGGGTGGCTCCAGCTGGTGGTTTTGGCTTGGGTTTGATGGACCCATACACCGTTTTGCCTGCCTCGCCTTCGCGAGCTGCCGGGACCGCAGTGTTTATTCGAGAGTGTCTGCGTCCGGGGTCCTCAGCAGTGCCAGCTGGTCGGTCAGATCGCGATCGTCGAACGTTTCGATAAAGTGATCGACATGCTCATGGCGTAGTCGGAGGCGTCGCAGACAACACTGAACAGCTTTGTCTCGTCCGGCTAGGCCAGGACCGGCGCGTGCTGAAATCTCGCCTTAATACTATCGAACGCATCCTGATGACGGCTTTTCCAGTGCCAGTCGGCATCCTTCTTGATGAGATCCGATAGGGATCGTACCAGACCGGCATTCCCCGCACTGTAGTTGTGCAAGTAGTTGGCCAGACCCAACCAGTTGGCGCGCTAATGCAACACGATCATGAAGGACGTAATCGTATGGTCTATTACCAGTCACGTCAGCTGAAGCCAGCTGAGCGCAACTACCCAGTACAGGACAAGGAACTCCTTGCCAGGAAGTATGCACTCGCTAAGTTTCGAGTGTATCTACTTGGGAGTAGACCGTTCGTGGTCTACACCGACCACGCATCATTGCGTACGGCAATCAAGTCGCCGGACATATCACAAAGAATGGCACGGTGGCTTTCATTCTTTGCGGGATACAACTTCCAGGTTGAATACAAATCTGGAAGGCTGTATGTCGTGGCCGACGCGCTCTCGCGTCGACCGGATTATGCGGCTCATCAGACAGACGTCAATGCAATTGGCGTCGTCAAGACGACTACCCTCTCGTCGTCCTAATTGGACGACGTGAAGGCCGCATACGCACACGATGCGGATGCGAAGCAGTTGTTGAAGTACTTCTCCACACCTTCAGAAAAGTCTCGTCAGAAGCTGCCGAAACACCTTCGTGCTCGTGTACATCGTTATCATGTACACAATGGTCTGCTGTTTACAGCTCAGTCGACGATAACGCAGATCGCATTGTCGTGCCGGATGATCATGAGCTGAAGCTCAGGATAACGTATGAGTACCACGATTCC
>KV724641.1:9001-42347 GCA_000500205.2 Phytophthora lateralis | reverse complement strand
TGATAATGATACTCCATTGCTCGCACGTGGGAATGGAGCAAACGCTTCCTTCCATCGTATCTGCTCCACCTTTTTTGTGATTTTTACTGCTCCCAAGTTCGTAATATGTCCAATTTTGCAGATAGGAGCCTCGTTTCGCGAAAGGTATTTGGAAGTATGAGGGAGAACTACCATTATATGCATGCACATGTTCTTCAGTGCTGTGTTAATCCGTTAGCTCATTTATTGACTTTAATATTTTCCTGAACGGTAACATTGTGGAAGATACAGCACGATGACGGTGCGTGATCTGTGACCAAACAACTTGTCTCGTAGGTTGTTGTGGTTCTGGGGACCGTCGTTGATGCCCTCAGTCTGTTTATCAGGAGCCCGATTACTTTTCTTTCAGTTGACGTGGTCTTCTTCACAAACGCTAGCCGACACGATTACGCGTCCAGAATAATTTCTTCTCTGCCGATATTTGCGGTTGGTGATACGCAAAAATCTTAGCTGCCTGCAGGGAGACGTTGCCTAGAGGTGTAAATTGCCCCCAGCATCAGCGAGCCCACACAAGTTTATTGGGGTGTAGGTGCATGTAAATCGCTATTAAAAATCGGAAACACGAACAGCAAAACGGCGTGTAGGTACCAATTCTTATTGCACATCCTAAAGCTTCCCCGGCGCAAATCTGAAGACAGTTCATTGACTTTGTGTCAACCGTGAACATGTTGACAGTCTTCGTGAACCAACGAGTGATTCGACCCAAAGCTTCCTGTCGCTTCACTTCGCAATTCATACCCCCAGATCGCAGTACCCTGCTTCAACATTTCCAGCGCTGGCTCATGCGTCTGCTAGTAGTTGCCCTGATCATCGCCGTCTCCGGATGCGAAGCTGCCTCGGTCACTACCAAGAGCAACATTGCGAATTTCGGCTCGGATATTTCGTTTCTGTCCCGACTTGATACTCATCACGATAGCAAAGAAGCTCACCGCTCTGCGCTGGGACGAAAATGATTCTGATGAGGAAGAGAGAGGTGGTGATGCCGAGGAGCTAGACGAGGTAATGGAGAAGGTAATACATGCATCCAAGAAACGTCGGAAGAGCGTGAGCACCGTGGCACTAGAAAAGCTGGATGATCTAGCAGCAAAAGTGAAAAAAGTGATACGTCCAGAAAACTTGAGCCCTCGGCGTTGAAGCAGTTGGACAAGATTGACGAGGTGAAGCGTCTGGACAGGATTGCAGAAGCGAAGCGCCTGGATGCGCTACCAGAGGCGCAGCGAATCGCAGAACTGGCAAAACAGAATCCAGGAAAGTCGACACCGGATGGAATGTTTCGCAAAATGGAGCTCGGGCCAGACGCCAAAATCGCCCCAACGTTGACATCCGAAATTGGACGTGCCAAGCAAAGATTCGATGACGACGGTAGACGTTTGTTGTCGTGTATTGTGGTCTCACGACGTGCAGAGGACGGAGGCGGTGACGTCCTTCTCATTTCGAGTTCGAATCCGAAAAGGGATGACTGAATCCTGCCAAAGGGAGGTTGGAACGAGGGTGAAGGCATTGAGAAGGCTGCATGGCGCGAGCTCGTCGAAGAAGGAGGGGTACGGCTTTTATTTTGCTAGTGTTTCAATACACCGGACTAATTGGTGCCCTGCAGGTTAACGGACAATTCGTAGTTGGTCTCGGTAAGAAAAACGTTGACGAAAAGTTTCGCTACTACATGTACAAAATGCAGGCCAAGACCGTCTACAACCAGTGGCCGGAGAGCATGCGACATCGCTTATGGGTACGTCGTTGGTTTTACATTTGCTACGGTCTCGATGGGAAACTCACTACGCGTGTGCTTCGGGTTTGGCCAGGTTCCCTTTGAGGACGCGATAAAACTGCTTGCGGGACGGCCAGATATGTTCGACGCTGTGAGGCGAGCGCAGCTAGCGGATGACCTCGCAAAGGTTCCTGGGTTTCCGAAAGAAGATGGTGCTCTTGCGAATCTACGGTTTGATGTTTGAACCTTGAAATAAGCACATCTGTAGGAGCGCAAAATAAAAGGGCATGCATGCCGCGTACTTCCGAAATACAAATTATTGCGGCATTCAAGTGAAAGGTGTTGATAAAGTCAACCGATAAGTTGTCTTACCGAACTAGACACAGCGTTTTACTTGCAAAACGCTGTCACGTTAAAATGATTTAAAACAGGCGTGCTTCCCTTTTGCAAACGAAAAAGAAATCGGGAAATAGTACTTCACAGTACTACTTACCCAATGTCCGGGTACGAGATCCGACCATTCCAGCGCTTAGCCACAAAATACAGCGTTTTGTAGCTCACTCTGCGCATGGGCAAGAGCTGACCGTTGTTGATGTGCGCCACCACTACAGATAAGTTGATGGTGCTTGCCATCTGCTGTGTGAACAGCTTCATACCCATGACAAGGTACAGATCCTTGGCTCGAACAAGGACATCGCACCCTCCGAGCAGCACGAACCCTTCATCACGCACAGCTTTGGAGCAAGTAAAGTGTTGCGTCGTGGCGTCTGCCTTCGAGTGTGTCACCAGTGTGTTGTAGTAGTAGTACTCCCCCAACGAACCACCGCAGCCATAGCCTTCGAACGAGGTGAGCTGATCAGCCGCTCGTTTGTCTGCGGGCTCGTACTCGTGGCGATATTGGCGATAGTGTACAATCTGGATGAGACCGTAGGCAATCGGGTGCAGTAGAAAGATGGCCAAAGCCACATAGTGTTGCATTAGAGCGCCTGTGGTCAGGTTGCATTCGCTGGCGCTGAGCGGACATGTCGAAGACGTCGCCACGACGTAGTGATCTGAGTCGCTCTCCGTGAGGCTCCACATGAAAATCGACAGGGATCCGATCATCCACGTCATGCAAGTGAAGTAATACGCGTCGTTGTTGGTCATCTTGGGCCAGAGCGTCACAGCCGCACGAACGTCAAGCTGGTGCAGGAGGATGTAGCTCACGCCAGCCACGTATACGATTTTCTCGTTGTAGATGGCAGTCAGGTCGCTGTTCGGATTGCCGCATAGGTACATGATGTCGAAAATCTGGTAGTACAAGACATACACCAGCTCAATGGCGATGATGCAGAAGGTCGGAAGTCTGAGCAGCTGCTGCACCAGGTGATACGTGTTCAACGCACCATTGCATACAGTCACAATGAGCATGAACACCAGCAGTGCCAGGGCTTGACCTGCCACAGCGAAAGTGAACTGAATTCTCGGCAGTGTGACCGCAGAGCCAGCGACGCGATACAGAATCACGTTCACGTACTTGCTCCGCTCAAACGGTGTCGCGATCTCCAGTTTGTCAGCGAGTGTAGCTCCAAACGTGTTGGAGGCAATGATCTTGTCGAAGCTTTGGCGCTTCTTGGTCGGGATGGTGAGTCCTTATCCGGTGCCGGACTTGGAGACCAAGTAGAACATCCGCGTGCGAACAGATTTCGGCAGATTCATGAGGTCGAACCACTGAATTGTCGGACCAGCAGCTGCCGGCACGAAAGCCCCGGACATGCCGCGGATGTCCGTGATGTCCGGGTAGATCTGCACCTTGTTGCCGCTTTCGCACGTCGGAGGCTTCTTCAGTCCCACGAACACACTCTCGCGCCCATTTTCCACCCACGTGCCGGAAGCTACTGGTCCGCCGATATCCGCTGGTGTCACGAGAATTTGAATGTACTGCACGCTCACGAAGTCCGAACTGTTGTGACACAGGCCATACGCGCTTACACCGCCTTGGTGGCCCGTCATGAGGATGCACTCGGGTCCATTTGGGTCTAGAATGGAGCAAGCACCGTTCGAGTAGCTGGATGGCTGCAGGAAGGTAAAATTCAGGAAACTCGTCGGTTTGTTTTCCTTTTGGGGGTACCACGAGACGGCGGTGGCGTTGCTCTTCATGGTTTTCACGTAGGCGTCAAAGAATCCGGTGCCTAAGAAATACGCAGGCGCAAAAGAAGCATTTTTCTTGATCACTGAGCCGATATCGTCCGTCACTTTCTCCGCATCGATCGACCCGTCGAACAGAGGAGACGACGTGATAGCGAGCGCGATGTAGAGGAGGAAAATACCCAACGAAACTTGGACTCGAGAGGCTTCTGCTGGGCGTGCGTGCTTCAGTGTCTTTGAACTCGTGGACAGCAACTTGAGTGGCTGCAACTCGCGATAGTTGAGCGACACGATGTCCGTCTCGAGCAGTTGGGTTCGACTCAACCTGCGCACACATTCCATCGCTTCTGGTCGGTGCGTCGGACGTTCGCCAGCTTTGCCTGCCACGGTGATCGCTCTGCGGGAAGCATCCGCGACCGTAGGGGACACTGGGATGATGGAGCTTGTCACCTTGTTTGAAGCGTTGGCCAGGCCCATGATAGGCACGTCTGGTACGATACTCACGTAGTTCTGGAAAGTGAAACAACGGACTATGTGTGAGGTGCTATTTCCACGACAAGCTACGTCATGCCGAGCCAAACGCTGCGATTCTTCGACAATGAATTGGACGCCGCATGCAGGAATAACTCCGACTCGAAACTCACGCCGGTTTGTCTTCTCAGTGTTTTATTCAACGTTTTCATTTAGTGTATAGGGGCGTGATCGTCGTCGCCCTGCATTCAACGTCTAACTACCTCGGCGATGAGCTCGTCTACCAATTGAGCATGTCCGCCGCCACATCCTTGGATGGGACTTGCTTGGTTTCCAGCAGACACTCAAGACAGAAGAGCATCGACTTCTGCATCACCTCGGCCCCGATGCCGATGGAGATTTTCTTGTTCACCGAGCACTTGCCGCACAGGACGCGACGGCAAACGTGACACGTGCCTCCGCGCTGCATGAGGAGTGTGCTCAGTTTGTTGAGGCTGCGAGTGCAGTTGGCGCAGTGGCTAGCTGAGCCCAAGCGTCCGCCCTGTGCGGCGCGAGCAGTCTTCTTCATCAGCCACGTGAGCTTGTAGGCGTTGGCGCACTCAATGGTGTTCACCAAGGCCATCAAGTTCTCCGCGTACGCAGTTGCCGCCACGTTGACAGGAACGTCTCCGTCCAGCTCGAGAAATGCCCTAGAGAACATCTCGACGGACCGGTGCCGCGCGTCGGTGGGCGGCAGGCCCGTGTTGGTGAACGTCTGGCAGCCGGACATGTGGCCCCGCATGACATTTGCTGGGCGGGGCAGCTTCAACACGTCCGAAAGGTCCACGGATTGACGCACCCCGTACGCGACCACTTTCCCCTTTGAGTCTTTGGTGAGACCCGAAGCCTCTAGGAACAGGAAGTCGCGCGCTTGGCTGAATCGGCCGTAGGACTGCAGCCCCCACTTCAAACCGATGAAGCTGAGCGGGTTCTCGGGTGTCGGACGCACCAGCACCGCAAGCAAACGCGAGTCCTCGAGCTCCGTCCCCAAGTACGAGTTGCGCATGACGGCGTGCGCCTCCGTGTCGGCCAGCATCCCCAACGCCGCGTCTTCAGCCGTGCCGTCGATGATACCTGAAAGCACGACGGCCGGCGGCCGCGACGTCTTCTTCATCCTCAAGTGGTCGCTGTCGCCCGAAGACGTGGACGACGCCACGCTCGTGATCTTGTCCAGCGTGGCGCGGCCTGAGCCCGAGGACGAAGACGACGACAAGGCGGACCCGTCCTGTTGAGACGTGCCTCCGTGCAGCGCGCGCCGCGACCGGTACGCGCGCACGTCGTCCCTGGTCTTGACGAGCTTCCACGCCTCCTTATCCAGCTGCCGGCCGCCGGCCGCGAACGCGCCGCGCAGTTCCAGCGTGTGGTGCACCACTGCGTCTACCTCGGCGATCAAGGCCGAGTGACGCTCCGGCGACAACTGCAGCTCCGGTAGGCCTGCTTCCGGCAGTTTGAACTTGCCCATTGCTATTATACGACGGCTTGCGTGCTGTGCGTGGTTTCGGTGAATGGCGAAGACCCGACAAATGCCGAGCCCCAGTCGGTTGTCGCGTCAGGTGAGACCGTTGGTGAGTGCGCTCGCCCGAGCACTGGCCCAGAGACAAAAGAGCTCGCTCTTGTGACGGTGGCATGATCGATGTCCTGCCAAAGACGCCGCGGCTGACGTCGACGTCGAGGAATTTGTATGCTTGACAAATCGGTGCGGATGGAGAAAGTGTGCGCATGGTGAGAGTTACAGAGACGCTCGGCATCGTCTAGTCGGCGCCATTGCAGAACCAGGAACAGCTCCTCGAGCACCACAACTCGAGCGCCAAGCTCAAGGTGCTCGGCGGAGAAGAGCCCGCGTGGACTTCCCGCCCCATCCGCTTCGGACGCGCACGTCTCGACGTCTCTAGTGACGGGTCTATCCACGTCACCACGAGCCACAATTGAGTCATGATGGCGTCTATATAATACATGTAGCTGTGGATTCGAGACCGACAGCCTGCGATTGCCTGCTGAAACCCCGCGAGCCTCATGCGGTTGAAGTTTTCTGGTGCTCTCAAATGGCCATGTGATCACTATCCGGATACGTGTTGATGGAAGTGCTGAGCTCCGAGGTGGCACACTCACCCAAGCAATGTGTGGAGTGAGTCCGACGCCAGCGATTTGAAGCCGTAGGATTCCCGTTAGTCCGCCCTGTGTGGTATCCGCTCAGCAGCCTTCGGTGGGCGCGAAAACTTATTCGACGTCGAAGAAGCGGAGTTCTAACAGTACATGTAAGGAGGCGAAGGATAATAGCTTCGGTTGACTTTCGTGAAACGGTGAGCAAGTCAAAATTTGAGATCGAGATGATGATGCGACGCAGTTCATGGCTGCACCCACACGTACATGTATTGGAAAGGCTGCGCTGTACACGACGCGGCAGCCTGGCCCCCACTTCGAATGCAGGTGCAAAAGCTTGGTAGGAAATCATAGCCGAAGCATACATTTACATGTACCGCCATGGCCGCTCACTTTGCCGCCACCGAGAGTCCTTCTCAGCAGACTGGTGAGCAGTGTTCGGTGAGTGTTGGAATTGGCGGACGACAGGGGCCCAATTGCTGCACCCGTTCGTCCCGGCATTGAGCCGCTGCGGGAGTTTGTCGCCACGATTTGCCTGTCAGTGAAGATAACTCGCTGGTTACACCTCTACCCGTTTGTCTTGTTTCTCGCCACGCCATCAACGCTTGTTGTGTTGCCCGAGCTCAAAGCTCTCGACAACTAGAGTCTAGGTGAAGGTAACCCGCAAAGACTGATGAGATCCTGGCTCTCCTGCATCATGCTGATAAAGTGGCCACCTACATTTGCGATTCGTGGACTTTATATTCATGGCAGGAATTCACTTTCTGTCTACTTCTACCAGTGCAGCTTGTCCCCGGCCACATTTCGTGCGGGGATCGACTTGGCCTCCAGCAGGCACTCGAGGCAGAAGAGCATCGACTTTTGCATCACTTCGCTACCCAGACCTACGCAGATCTTCTTGCTCACGGAGCACTTGCCACACAGCACACGACGGCAGATCTGACAGGTGCCTCCGCGCTGCAGCACCAACGTGCTGAACCTGCTGAGGCTGCGCGTGCAGTTGGCGCAGTGGCTGCTCGAGGCCATGCGGCCGAGAACGCTGCCAGCGCCAGGACGCACCTGTCGAGTGGCTTGCTTCATCATCCACGTGAGCTTGTGGCCGTTGGCGCACTCCATGCTGATCGCGAGAGCCATGAGCTTCTCCGCGTACGCCGCCGCAGCCACATTCACGGGCAGATCTCCGTCCATCTCAATGAACGCGCGCGAGAACATTTCGACCGTCCGGTGGCGGGTGTTGGGCATCTGAATCGTGTTGCCGAAGGTTTGGCACCCCGACATGTTGCCACGAATGGCGTTCGGTGGTCGCGGCAGCGTGAGGACGTCCGTCAAGTCCACCGACTGGCGGATACCGTAGGCTACGACCTCTCCCTTCGAGTCCGTAGTGAGGCCGGAGCCTTCCAAGAAGAGGAAGTCGCGGGCCTGGCTGAATCGGCCGTAAGACTGCAAGCCCCACTTGAGACCAATGAAGTTGAGCGGGTTTTCGGGTGTTGGCTGCACCAACACGGCAAGTAGACGGGCGTCCTCGAGCTCCGTGTCCAGGTACGCCTCGCGCATCTTGGCGTTCATCTCCGTGTCTGCGAGCATTCCAAGCGCGGCGTCTTCCGCCGTGCCGTCGATCACGCCCGAGATGACGACCGCTGGGGGGCGCGCTGTCTTCCGTGGTTTGCGGTGGTGGTGCTCGCTGCCGGACGACGTGGACGACACCATGCTGGCGATCTTGTCCATTGTGGACCGCTGCGAGCTGGAGTGGGAGGATGACGAGGACGAGATCATGTCGGCGGTGTCGGCTCGAGACTCGTTATGCTCCGCCACGCCATGCAACGCGCGACGCGAACGGTACGCGCGGACGTCGTCCATGGTTTTCACGAGCTTCCACGCCGTCGTGTCGAGCTGGCGCCCACCCGCTGCAAAGGCGCTACGGAGCTCCAGTGTGTTTTGCACGACTGCATCCACCTCGGCAAGCAGCGCGGCCTGGCGCTCCGGGGTGAGCGTGAACTCGGGCAGGTCCACCTCCTTGACGTTAAACTTGGGCATGGTCGACGTGATTTGCGGCCTGCGAGGTGGTTCTTCAAATGGGAAGAGCTACTGACTGCCAGCTCGCTTGCACTGACTGGTTACAGGCGACGGCGGTGCTCTGGAACTGCTGCTGAGCATCAACACGCTCCTCCGGGCACATCGATCGCCTTTATCTCGCCTTCCACTGGGATGTGCGCCGACTGCAAGCCTGCATCAATTGCCTGACAGCCGCGCCCGGTTTAAAACGCAGTCTGCACCACATGTCAAGCTCGAGGAATCCGAACGTTGGAACGCCGCCACAGACTCAGCGAGTCGCTTAGGCGTCGCTGACAGTCTCGTACATATAACAGGAACTCTGAGATGTTGCTGGTGTGTCAGCGGTTAACCTAGGTGCTCGCTGTCGATGCCATGAAGCGCATGCATGTCTCGAGCCTGTGATTGTAGTTTTGCTGTGACTTCGAGTTTGGTAACTTGGTGCATTGCGCTACCTATTAGCAACCAGCCGAGATACTACATGTATATAGCGCGTGTGTGTGAACTTGAGCATGCTATTATATCTGCGTGTGAGAAGATCGATGAACGCATTTTTCCGATGCATGTAAGGTGGCAGATATGAATCTGGTAGACTTGACCTGCTGCATCAACAAGGCAACTTCAGAGAAGAAATGAGCAAGTTTTCAGTTACCACTGCACTCAAATTAGTTGGTCGTACCGAGAGCGTTGGGAATGTGTACGGTAAAGACTTCAGCTTCGCATTCGTCAGCCTCAACCTTTGTGCGATTCAATAGCCGACGTGGGCATTCTGCAGCGCCACAATCAAAACCAGCAGCCTTTACACAATCTAACGCCGTGAGAGTGGGGAAAGGTGGTCTGCTGAACCTTAGTTAATAGCTTTCTGGGTCTGGTGGATGCAGGTCAAAATCTGCAGTGGTTCAAAGTATCCGTTATTTTACGAGCCGATTACTTACCCGTTTGTTCAAACAAAATAATCCCAGCAAGCAGGTCTCGAACGCGAAGCGCTGCGTTTTTCCTCATTGTCGGTCGTTGTCGTCGCTTGAATTCGAAGGGCGTCTCAGATTTCCCCGCTGAAAGAATGCGGGGTATTGTTCATGTACGTGCTCTTCGCCGATACATCCACCTGTGGTGTGTGTACAACTTCAGTCTGCTGCAAGTAAAGGGCAATTGACCACGACCTGAAGTGTCCTCTCTCATCGTACAGCAACCATTGAGCACGAAATTACTCCCTTGCTTTGAATTCATATCTACAGAGAGCCCTCGGAACAGACACCACGGGACGACTAGTATATACGTCCACGAGGTCAACATACTTCGTCGCGCTGTCCATTCATTGAGACCACAGTCTAACTACCACTTCTGCTGGTCCACAGCCACGTCGCGAGCCGAAATGTGCTTGGCCTCCAGTAGACACTCGAGGCAGAAGAGCATGGACTTCTGCATCACCTCGCTGCCGATACCGATCGAGATCTTCTTGTTCACCGAGCACTTGCCGCAGAACCCGCGGCGGCAGACCTGGCACGTGCCTCCGCGCTGGAATAGCAGGTTGCTCAATTTGTTAAGACTGCGGGTGCAGTTGGCGCAGTGGCTGCTCGTGCTGGGTCGGGTCTGGCGAGAAGACTGCTTCATCATCCATGTGAGCTTGTAGGCGGTGGCGCACTCCATTGTATGGACGAGCGCCATGAGCTTCTCTGCGAAAGCGGACGAGGCCACGTTCACCGGCACGTCGCCGTCCAGCTGCAGGAACGCACGCGAGAACATTTCGACCGAGTGGTGACGCGTGCCGGCGACGGGGAGTCCGCTGTTGGCGAACGTCTGACACACCGACAAGTGGCCGCGAAGCACATCGTGCGAACGGGGCAGCGTCAGCACGTCCGACAGGTCCGTCGACTGGCGCAGACCGTAGCTGACGGACTCACCGCGCGCGTCTTTGGTGATACCTGTAGCCTCCAAGAAGAGGAAGTCGCGGGGCTGGCTGAAGCGACCGTACGTCTGACGGCCCCACTTGACACCGATAAACGTGAACGGGTTCTCGGGTGTCGGTCGGGCCAAAACAAACACCAATCGGGAGTCTTCGAGCTCCGTGCCCAGGTACGACTGCCGCATCATGCAGTGCTGCTCTGAATCGGCGAGGATGCCCAAGACGGCGTCTTCGGCCGTGCCGTCGACCGTGCCCGAAAGCACCACGGCGGGCGGCCGCGCTGTCTTTTTCGCGCGGAAGTGCTCGCTGTCGTTCGAGGACGTCGTTGAGGCGGTGGTGAGTTTGTTCAGCGTCGTCCTGGAGCTAGAGGAAGACGAGGACGAAAGCGCGTCCGACGTGTCGACGCGCGACTCGGTCGGGTCCACGCCGTGCAACGCGCGACGTGAACGGTACGCGCGCACGTCGTCCTTGGTGCGGACGAGCTTCCACGCCGAGGTGTCGAGTTGGCGGCCACCGGCAGCAAAGGCACTGCGCAGCTCGAGCGTGTTCTGCACCACGGCCTCGACCTCGGCGATCAACGAGGCCTCCCGTTCCGGTGACAGCTTGACCTCCGGCAGCGCCGCATCATGCACGTTAAACTTGGCCATGACTGAACGACTTGCGGGCTTCGCGTCCTGTGTGTAAATGAAGGGATTGCAGCGCACTCGGACGCGCCCATCGATCGTCCTTATCTCACGCGGTAACATGGCCAGGTCTGCGTCGAGGTGACGAAGGTGCACTGGCTGTCTGTCTGTCTGTAGTGCTGCGAGCAATGCTTAACTTTGGGCCATCAGGCCGTTGGCCGGCGTCATGTTCGTTCAGCTCACTGCGCTCAATACAGTGTCTTCGTGTGCAACGGTGTTGGTGCCGCGTTAGTTGTACGCGAATCGGCATGGTCTCCTGAAACGGAGGTACAAATGGTGAGGCTCGTTGTCCATTTGCTAGTCGCCTTCGAGTCATGAAAAATTGAAAAGGCTGCTCACTTGGTCTGAAGAATGCTGACGAGATCGCTGGGCAGACTTGACGTATCTCCAATGTCGCTGTTGCAGCGATCCTTTGTCGGGAAAACAACGTATTGCATGCAAGCTTTGAGCCAGATTCACCCAAGTTCAGATACATATCTCGCTCGAGTTTGCTTTTGGTTTGGTGGTATTTACATGTACGTGGCCTACAATTTGATGTTGGCGTGTTAGCCAAGTTTGCTTTTTCGTGGCAAGGCAGAATGTTCACTGTTGCATCTTGTCATGTGGGTACATGAACGCACGCCACTTTGCCAAGGGCGATGGCGCTCTCGACGCCTAAGAAATTCGTCAAGGTACACGTACCAACGCTTGTGTTGTGTTGGCAGCACTTTTTGCTCATTTTTTTCCATTGCGATCATGCACTTTGGCGGCTTGTCAAGGCGTGTATGGAGTGTTTGGGCTCCGTTCTTTGTGTGGGCGGCAAACGCTGCGTCGGTGATGTCTCTGACGGTGTCGTGACGTCGCGTGGATAGGCTCGAAGATGGATAAGTTATCCGATAACAGGTTGAAAGGAGCTCTTGTCTTTGATCCAGCACTTGTGTTGGCAGCACCTGTAGACACTGTCTACTACTGGTAGACAGGAAGGATACAGTGTACAGTGTTGTCCTCCTTCCTGAGCGTCATCCACCGACGATGGCTGACACTGCACTGTCCAACCTCGTCGGGAGCTCAAGGGCACGTTCCTCCAACTTGGGAGGCTCCAAGTCCTGTTTCTCGCGCTGTGAAACCGTCTCTGTCTTGCGATGCGCGACGTTAGGACAAAGCCTGCGCGCATTGAATACAACTCCATGACGGCGCCGAGCTCAACTTGAGTGGAAAGTGACGATTCCAGCCAACCGACCCGAGAACCAACCAGTTCACGCAGTCAGCTCTTGCAAGTGTACACGTCGCCTGCTTGCAGCCGATAGCCTCTCCTCATATCGACGCGTAAAGCCCCACCGCAAAGCTCTGCAGCACCGCGACGGCACAAATAGCGAGCGTATCCGGTAATCCGTTTCAGAGTTGATGCCTTACGTCGACGTGGCGATCTCCTCCCTACAGCTGTCGACAAATGCTTTGTGTCCCGGTCTGACAGGACGGAATGGCAGCACCGCGTTCCCGTATTGCCGACAGCGTCGTCGCCACGGAGCGAACGAAGCAGCAGAAAGTGAACTCAGTGAGACAGAAGCCCGTCGTCCAATGCACCAGCTCACCGAGTCCGCCTCCTCGTACAACGCCCTCGTTCAGTGAATCTGTTGACCCGGTCGGTGCGTACAGACTTGGTCGGCAACTGAAAGCTGTAGCAACGGGGATGGCCAAGAAGTGTCAGCGTGGTACACGTACGGACCTCGTAGCCGACCAGGTTAGCTACATGTATCTCTGTTCGCCCGCGGTGCCCTGCTTGTTGACTGACGACTACAGTACTGCAGTCACTGCAAGGTCCTAAGGTGAGCGATCTCCATGACGAACACGAGCAAAGGGCAACATCTTGCACTTTCCGTTGCAGCAACATAATCCACTTCAAGTTCGGTGTGCTGCACACCATCGAGCAACCTCATCCGCTTCAAAAACACGAAGAAAATCACAACTTTTTGAAATTATCATAAATCTGCCATACAAGTAACAAACTATTTTTCAAACTGTTCTGTCAAAAGTCACAATAGATTCAGTCCCACCCGAGATGCTGCGTCGAGCACTCGTCTCCAGCGCCGCCCCGACGCGGCTCCGCATGCGGCAGCAGGCCCGTCACTTCAGTCAGACGCCTGTTGCCCCGCTGCTGAAGTCGCACGCCAAGGCCGCGAAGCCCAGTGCCGCTGCAGCCTTGAGTGTACAGATCAGGTACAACCACTTTGCATGTTTGATATACCAAATGTTATCATTTAGACCTAAATGTTATATTCAACTGATATATGTTATATCATATACCTATCGTTATAGGTCCCTGGAGTTGGTGGAGACTCAGCGTACTGCAGTTAACAGCAATGCGCTGAGCTACTGGAAGGCTGCGGCATTAGCTTGTGGCGCTCTAGGGCTGCTGGATGAACAGGAACCTGCACTTTGTGCTGGAAGTTCCGGAAAAGGAGCCGACGAAGACCCCGTGGAGCAAGCCAAGAAGAAGCTGCAGGAACTGTCAACAATCGCAATTGCACAAATGGCGGCGCTGCTTCCCGAGGACTACAGCAATTTGCAGAAGAAGGTGGACGAGTTCCTGGCCTCGGGCAAAGGCGGGCAGATCTCTTGGGGGTTCTGCATGGGCGCGTGTGCGGGCTTCGCATTTAAGAAAATGTCCAAGCTTGGGGCTGTGGCTGTAGGGACGCTCTTTATCCTTCTGCAGTGCGCGAGCTACTCGGGGTATGTGGACGTAAACTACCAGAAGCTGGAGCGCGACGTGAAGAACTACCTTGACATTAACAAGGTAGGGTGGGATTATTGGTGTTTGAAGCTGCTGGTGAATTGTTAGGGTTAACTTTACTTTCTGCAGGACGGCGTGTTTGACACCAAGGATTTGGACTCGATGTACCAGTCGACCATGAAGGTGCTGGAGTTCAGTCTGCCCGCTGGCAGCGGCTTCGCTGCAGGCTTCGTGCTGGGCTTTCGATCGGGATAAATTCGGGGTCGGATTGGTCTGCTCTCACCCACTTGCTTGACGATGACAGTTTTGTCTGAAATTGTCCGACTCTTGTTGGTGGTTAATGGTCAGTAGCTTCAAAAGTTGTAAGTCTTGCGTCTCTGAGTTGTGAGAAGAGTTTTCATGATTTTCAGTTTGGTCTCATCATTTCTATGCAGCAGCCACAGGCGATGACAAATACCCGTAGTCAGGGCCTGCGATCGACGTTTTAGACGGTTGCGGTGCTATCTCGATGCACACAGAAACGTCCCCTTCGTCGTCGGTGTTTGGATGTGAATCGCAGCCGTCCTGTATCGGGTGCGTCCTCGGGTCGTAGATATGGTAAAGACAGAGTGTGAACACGTTGACCACCACGAAGAGGGCATTGAGGGATATGATGAACCAGTTCGTGATCAGGAACCCGTACGTGAGCCAGAGGATGTTGCTTGTGAGTCCAGCTATCACCATGTGCACGTTGATGAAGACGGCCGATTTGTGCTTGAGGACTTGAAACAGCTTCTCCATGGGTGCACCGTACAGGCAGATCCCGCCACAATCAGCGACCAGGCCCATGATGGTATTGACACTCGACGTTGTTTGTCGCGTGTATCCCAGAGTACCGACGATCGCATAGATGGTCACGAGACTCGTAATGGTAAAAACCGCAGCTAACACACGGGTCACGTAGCACTTGTCGGTGCAGTAGTAGCAGTAGACACCCAGAAACATGATGGCACAGCATTCTCCGTACAGGAAGCAGGAGAGCAGCGGGAAATAGTTTTCGGTAAGGTATCCGTACAGCATCCTGAAATCATGGACAGGTAGATCGGGTTCAACGTTAATAGCGTTGTGCTAGATTCTTGTACAGATTCCAGGCTGGCAGGAACTTACCAAATGTGCGAACTTCCAAGAAGTGCGGCCAAAGGGACAACCGAAGCCACTCCAACGTGCTTCTGCTTGTAAATGCGACGCATTTGCAAGGAGGGACTGGTCGCCAACCCGATTGTAGCGATTCCAGCTAGGATCCGGAAAACCAGGACGGCAATTCCTTCGGACATTGCGCTTCGACGAACGCTTGATTGTGAATCAACCTGTGTGGGTCGAGTCCTTTGATCACCTTGTAGTGAAACGCAGAATGACTACGACAATCGGTAAGGACTCGAGCTGTAAAGCGAATTCGGGTCGAAAGGTGTCGCAAAAGGTTAAAGTGTTGGGTAATGTGTAGGTTATCTTCATGCAGGCTGATTATTTTTTAGACATCTTGGTGCATCCAAACAAATTGATGTCGATCAGACCAAATAGATTGAACAATGAGAACTCGGAAGACAGAAGCACTCAACTCCATGTGTACTCGATTGCTAGCACAGGACAAGACGCTACTAAATGAAAAACACGTAGTGCTTATTAGACGAAGCAAAAAAAAAACTAGCGCTCGGTTTCTCAAAACGGGACGTTTGGTAGACTGGCATACATCACCGTCTAGTGTCTCAGCTTTAGAGGTCAACTTCGTTGTTGCGGACAGTGTGGGTGCGCGTCATGCTGTGGCCGGCCTGGGGCTGAAGGCCACGAAGGCGGTTGCCCTGGTTGTAGTTGGCAGGGGTCTCCTGCGCGTACTGGCGCGGGTCCTGCATCCGGGGGGTAGAGTCATCGCCCAGCACAGCCAGTGAGTTACCGCGGCTCTGGTTGTTGTTGCCGTAATACTGCGGCTCGCCACCCAGAGCGAAGAAAGCCTCGGAGCCCTCGCGCGCGTTCGTGGTCTGGACGGTGACGGTCTTGTCGTCGTCCGACACGCCGTCCCGCTTGAGCTTCCACGTGCGGTAAAAGATGTACACCTGACGGATCATGAGGCACACGAGCACCAGAACCTGCAGGCCGACGATAGCGAAGGCCACACCCTCTCGGAGGTCGTCCGGGATGCTCTCCGTGAAGCTCGTGGCGCTCGAGAGGAGGAAGAAACTCAGGAACAGCGCCGAGATCTTGATAATGATGACAAAGCTCGACGTCTTCTGCACGAACGCGGTGGGGTACGGCTGCTTGATCTCCAGGTACAGTAGGAAGGCAATGTGGAACGCAATCAAGACAATAATCTGCCACAAGCCCTGGATCCAGACCATACCGGTCGTCATACCGCAGAGCAGTGCGAGTAGCAGCTTGGGGGCGAAGAAGAACCGCCCCTCGAAGCTGTGTTCGTCGTAAAGCGGGCCGTACCGGTTGTGGAACTTCTTGTCGAAGTGGTCCTTCGTGCCCAAGTCACGCAGCTCGTCCTCATTGTTCTTGATCACGACAACGCCGTACAGAATCGTTCCGAACGCAAGTCCTAACAGCGTGATGATAGCAAGGAAAAAGCTCACGTCCACCGAGTTGTTGTCAATGCAGTAGCAGATCTGGTACATGGCCGTCGCACCGACCACGTACTCGGACAAAATGAGAATCATCATGAGCACGCCGATCGCCTTGTCCAGCCACTTGCGACTGAACGTCGGGAAGTCCTCCACGATAAAGTAGCACACGCCCATGACGATAGCGTAGGCTCCGAACACGATAGCGACCATGCAGCCGATACCCGCGACAGCCAAGTAGAAGAGCATGTCCGGGTCCACGCCGATGAGCGACGCGTACTTCTCCATACCTTGCACACCCGTGGTCGTAGAAGACGAGCCCGAACCGGAGCTAGAGCTGCCGCTCGTGCTGCTGCCCGTGGTCAAACGCCGAGAAGCGTAAGATCCCGAGGAGCTCGTGGAGCCCGAGCCGGAGCTGTTCGAGTCATCCGACGAACTCGAGTTCGACTTGCCAAAAGGCAGGAAATTGAAGGCAGCGGGCGCCATCTTCTTGCCCATGTTCTCCATGAAGCGCGGGCGAGCGTCCACGTTCATCTGGTTGAGCATGATGGAGAACTGGCAGATATCCACGGCAGCCATGGTGATACCAACACTGGCGGCCGCCGAAACCCCCGAGGCCACGCCTGCAGACGTACCCCCCACGACGCCACTCGCCACCGACATGACGCCTCCAGCAACGACCGAGACCGTGGCGGCACTGCTGCCGATGGTTGTCGACGCAATGCCAGCCTTGTCCACCGTGGTCTTGGACGAACCGTCTGCCCAGTGGTTCGAGTCCTCCAGGCCCTTGTTCGCCGGCACCGCATACGCCGCGTTCGACGACGCCGCTGTCGTCCCAGCTGAGCTGGAGGACGAGGCAGTGGTCGACACGCCCGCACACTGGCAAGCGCTGAATGAATTGTCACTCGCGTACTCGCACTCGGTGGTGGCGGCGAACGTGAGGTTCGAGAAGGGCTGCTCCACTGCGTCCGCCACCGCCTGCGTCGTCTCTGAGCCTGCGTACTGCATCAACGTAATGAAGTCCAGGTCCACGTACACATCCGAGTTGATGCCGTCTGGGGCCGAGTAGTCCCACGTGCCGTTGTTGCAAGCCGGGAAGCGGCACACAGACATGCACGTTGACAAGTCCGAGATCGCGGTACCTGACGACGTTCCCGAGTAAATGAGGCACTCGGTGGACGCTGCAGCCGACTGCACATCGAGTTCTGTGCCTTCGCACGTGAAGCCCATCTTGGTCCACGCGCTGTAGAACGTCGAGTCACAACTGAATTCGACGGTCGTCGATCCCGATGTACTGCCAACGACTCCCGCAGAGCCTGTCGTGGAAGAAAAAGAGCCCGTGGTGGTGGACGTTGTAGGAGCTGTGGTGGACGTCGGAGTGGACGTCGTGGACGTGGGCGTTTTCGTGGTGGACGACGGGGTCTTGGTGGTGGACGACGGCGTGGCTGTGGTGGACGTCGGTGCAGTCGTCTGCGAAGTGGACGTTCCCGTGGATCCAGACGCGTCCGATGACACTGTCGCAGTCGTTCCGAGCGTTCCGATCGTCGTCGAGACGGTGGTCGCGTCTCCTGCTTCGCCCATGAGACGACGACCGCCAGATCCGTCGGTCGTCGATGTAGACGGACTGGTGGTCGCTGAGTTGGACGAGCCACTGGAAGTGGACGTACTGGGTGTACTGGTGGTGGACGTCGGTGTCTTGGTAGTGGGCGTTGGCGTCTTTGTAGTGGACGTGGGCGTCTTAGTAGTAGACGTGGGCGTCTTCGTAGTGGACGTCGGCGTCTTTGTGGTGGACGTAGGGGTCGTCGATGTGGACGATCCGGTGCTGGAGGACGAACTGTCCGCCGAGGTGGCCGCACTACTGGAGCTTGAGGCCGTAGACGCGCTGGAACTGTCGGATCCGACGCCCACCGTACCTGGGTTGTCCCCTGATCCGCCCCCCACGCTGCCCGACATGTCACTGGACCCGTTCAACTTGGTGCTTTCCTGACTGCCGGTGGACGTCTGCGACGTGGAGGTGGACAACCCGCTGGGCAGGTTCGTGGCTGTGGGCATCGAGTACCGGAACACGCACGAGACGCCCCCTGCACTGGCTGAAATGGAATTGCCGCTGCCAGATGAAGTGGACACCGTCGAAGTCGTCGTCGTGGCCGTTTGCGCGGCCGCGACGCCCAGCGACGCAATCGCAATCGCCGCCGAATACACGCGCATCCTGTTCCTACTTAAGCGTCTTTTTGCGCGGTCTCCAATCGATCGATACTCCTTTTCGCGCAAAAAGCGACTTTGCGCGTCTGGGGTCCGGGTCCTGTCGCTTTTCGCTCCTTTTGCGTCTTCCGAAGACGCTGATGGCAAGTTCCTGTCGCGAGTTCCCTTGTGGTCTCGACTCGGTCTCCGCTACTTGGGGCGATTGCCAGACTGTGAGAGCCAGCGGAGGCAGAGGAGAGTGCGTAAGATAGGCGGCGCTCTATAGGATAAGGGGAAACGCTGTGGCCGAGGGATGGCGGAACGTCTGGCCAATCAGCGCCGCCTTCCAGCAAAACATCTTGGATTGAGTACATATGCGCAAATTTGCATTTTTACAGTAGCGCAAGGACTTCCCCAAACGCGCCATACGTTGGTTGGTACATGCATTTGCAGTCGTTGCTGCTGTGCGATATTCGCAGTTTTGCTGCGACGCAATGGCTGGCTGGAGCGACTTCGCATGTGAAGTTGCGAGCGCTCAAACCGGAGATTTGGTGCTTTGAAAACCTTGAACGGAAAGACCTCTGCGCACGCCATCCAGCCGATAGTCAAGTCGAGCGACGTGACGACCGCAAAACGCAGCAAAAGCGCAATGCAAAAGTCAGTTTCGCGACTTTACTGCTACCGTAGCAGTGCTACGTGCTGTATACATTTACTGCTATCTTATCTTCACCACCCGCAACGGTAGCAACTTGCAAACGGCCTTCACCTTCTTCGTGTCCCCTGCAGTTTGGGCGCTGAATCTTTTGGCCAGGTTAGAACCTGGAAACCACCTGGCGGCATCTGGTCCGCTGAGCACGCGACGCCACGACTTGCTGTGCGAATCAATTCACACCCGATCCCCGCGGTAAGCGACTTACCGTAAACCGGCAACTTTGGCACGGTCGAGAAATCCACGCGCAAATCGGCTCCGAGAATTTCATCGGCGCTGCGAGGATCAGATTATCGATCAGAAGCCACACACCCCTCTCAAATGCCCATTCCACTTCAAAGTGGCGACGTGAAGAGCCGCAAATTCAATGCAACACAGCTTCGAGGTGATCCACTTCTCGAACGAAAGCCGTCGAACGTCGTGTATCTCTGTCCACCTCAAAGTACCCGCTATAGTAACGGCGACCACGACCGCGCGGTTCGCCAACTGCTGCATTGGGACGAGCAACTCCTACTGCTTCGTGTCCTTGAACCACGTTTTCAGAGCTGGGGTCACTGTTGTATGGTCGTATCCATCGCTCCGGAAGTGCCGCTTTGGCGGTGAAGTACATACAAATCCAACGTCAGGTATGGCGTGATCATCATGATGATCGCTAACGCTCGCTGACTTATCACCAACATTGACTCTGCATCGAGCACTTGGTTTTCGACGTGTAGTCGGCACTGTCGATCTCGAGCCACAAAAACTACCAAAAGTGGATTACCGTGTAGCCATTTTTGGTTCACTTCAACTTGAAGACAGCAACTTGGCCTTGGTATTTTGCGGCGGCTTCCACTTGCCGAGCAGTAGCAGGCGTTTCTTCACGTCCATGGAGATTTCCACTGCGTCTGGGAGCGTCACCGATGCGTCAGCAGCGTCTTCGGTTGATCTCGTTCGACTGGTCTTCTGTCGCAGGCGCTTCATGACGGGACTTGTTGGTCGACGGACGTCCGAGTCGTCGCTCTCCTCGCCCTTGTCGCCTGGTTCAGCTACGAGTTTCTGTCGTCGTCTCGTTATCGGTTTGGCTGCGTCTTGCCAAGCCAGCGCGTACGTCTGCCAGTAGAAGAAGACGGAGCTCTTGAGTCGTTGCGAGTGATAACTCGCTGCACTCCCTAGCTGCCGCTGCCTCTGCTGACGGCTGTGAGTCCACAATAACCACGACGCCAACGCGCGTTTCGCCTCGTTGCAGTCACGTTTGATCAGCGCTCGCTGGCACTGACGCTCACGCTCGACAAGGCGCTTCCACGCACGGAAAATGACTTCCTGCACACGCTGGCCGGCTACGGACTGGAGCTTGACGACACAGGAAAGCAGGATGAAGCGACGCTCCCGCTGTTTCTTGACCACAGCTTGCCATGCGCGTAAGCTTTGGTCTCGTACCGAGCGTGCCTCGTGCTCAGCAGCCTGTGCTAGCTGAAGCTGACGAGTCCTCACCACACAACTCCAGCAACGCCACACTCGTCGCAGCGAACTCTGTTGCGTTTGAAGAACCGCCAGTCGCTTGACTTGTCGTTCGTTCACGAGCTGTTGCCATTGACTGAAGCCACGACGAACAGTCTGAGTCGCCTTCTTGCCTACAAAGGTCGCACAAAGTTGTCTCCAGTAGTGGTGCTTGGCAGCTACCTGCTTCCACGCAGCCAGCATCTTCTTCGCCTTGGAGCGAAGCAAAAACTCGTCAAAGCGCGTAGCCATCGCGTGTTTCACGTTAAACTGCCACCGCTGCACGTGCTTCCGGAGTACAAAACGTTGATACAAGCCACGCAGCCTGCGAGATCGGCTGTAGTCTCTCCAGCGGCCAACCGCGCGGTGTCCTCGGAAGACACACAACTGAACGTGAGCAGATTCCTCCTGTTCTCGGAGCTGAACCGCTCGCTTCGCGTGCCGGAGCCACCGCTTTCGCAGTCTCGAGCGCACGTGGAAGAGCACCGCTTGCTGCAGAGATAGGTCCTTGACAGCGCGGGCTTTCACGTATCGCCGCCATCGCCTCCACACTTCACGTCGACGCTGGTCAACGCTCTTGGATTGCAACTTGTCCACCACAAGTCGTTGCCACTTTTGAGAGCTCTTCCACGTCATCCACGCGGTGAAATGGCGTTGAGTTCTGAGCCTTCGAGCTGCTTCAAGACAACACGCGACTTGTTTCTGACGCTGGCACCACTGCTTCCAACGAGAAAGCACCGCAGGCAGCAAAATGTCGTAGCGCCGATTGCCAAAGTATTCCAGTACTAACCGACTGCGCTTTGATCGCTGCTGGTGCCTTTGCAGGCTCCGAAGCGCGCGACGCAAGTGAAAACTTCCCATTTGAGTCGCGACACGCTCTCGCTCGAGGCGAACGTGGCGCGTGATCTGCCTGAAGTCGTGCTGCCACACGAGCCAGTGCTTGGTTAGCAGGCGCGCGCGGTGGTACGCGTCCAAGCTCTTCTGGAGGTGGCGCGCTTCGTCGACGTGGAATCTCCACGCGTGCCAATGCACTTTGAGCTGCCGCCGCTCGCGTCTCGCCATCTCCGTCGTGACCAGGACCCACAGTTCGCGCTCCCGTAGTCGGTCCTTCTGGAGCTGCTTGACGCGACCAACGAGCTCAGCCCACGCACGGAAAATGGTGAGCGCGGAAGCTGCTCGACGCTGGCGTGTCAACTTGATGACGATCCATCGGCTCCTGCGCCGCGCGTGTGCGAACTTCTGCCAGCAGATGAAGCGAAATTGCAGACGCCGCATGCGATAGAAGAGCTGCGCGTGGAAAATCTGCCGCCAGCGATGCCAGGCTTGAGGCAGGTCCCACGTCACGTCGAACCGCTGAAGCACGCGCGCTTTCTTGGCCAGCGCTTGTCCTAGAGAAACCAGTTGATGGTCGTCTGTACTCGCCTCGAGTTCCAGGGCCACGAGCTCCGAGCTACCGTCGACACAGCCAAGCTCGCCTTCTATGGCTGTAGTTGAAGGCTCTGAATCTGCAAGACGCCCTTCTTCGCGCGTAAGCGATGTATTAAGCGGGGCTGCTACCACCACCAGCAAATTGGCCAAGCGCTTCCGGTGAGCAGTGAATCGTTGCCAGAGCATGAAGCGGAAGCGCAAATGGTTGCCGATTGCAACACTCGCTAGCAGCGTACGACGATGCGCGTGTGTTTCACTGCGCTGCTTCCACGCCTTGAAAGCCATCCCAACGAGTTGCAGCCAGTGCCTCCTGGCAGACTTGGCTCGGAAGGCTCGGAGTCGGTGCGTTGCAGCCACTGCCTTCCTCCACGACAGGAAGCTCGACTCCACTTGACGCAGCTCCGTGGCACCGATCATCTGCTCAACCTTGCAGAGAACCACGTACTGCTTCCAGCGCCTGATGACATGCGCGGAGGCCTTTGCAGCGGAAAAGGCCAGAGCTTTCGTGTTTTTCTGGGCCTTGGCCGCCACCGACTTCCACGTCTGGAACACGATGCGAGAACACAATTGCGAGCGCATTGCCAATGCTTGCGCCACCTTCGCACGCAGCAACTTGCGTCGAGATACAAATGAGGACCAGCCACCAAAGCTTTTCATTTGAACCGAGTGCTGCATCACGTTCAGGCAGTGGCCAAGCTTCCGCCGCCGATTGATTCGCTCTGTGACGACCGCTTTCCACTCGACACAGCTGCGTGTTAGAAGCTGTCGCGATCGGAACGCTACCAATCGAGCGGTTGCGTGGGTTTTCCACTTTCGATGCGATGTGTACGTCTGCAGCGCTCGAAAGGCTTTGAACTGAAGCTGCAGATGCATGTGGGCTAGCGCGTTTCGCATTCGCGCTTTGATCGCGCGAGTTTGAGCGACGAACTTGAGCCAGCAGAGCCACTTTCGCCTCACCAACTGCGCGGCTGCAAACGCAGTGGACATGAGCGTCATGGCCTTCTCCATCTTGCGAGTGGCAACAAACTGCGCCCAGAAGTCCATACATCGACGTTGAGTACTGTGCAGCACTCGCGTTTGAATTCGTTCTTGGAACCCTTGCAGCACCTTGCGAGAGGCGCGCGAATGGCTCCAAGCAGCCCAGTACCGTTGCAACACTCGGCGCTTGCCCGCTCGCGAGATGAGCAGCAGCTTTCGCCATGCGTACCAAGCCTGAAGCAGCACAGACGCTCGCACTTTTGCACTGACAATTGATTCGCTTGCTCGAAGCGTTTTGCGATAAGCTGCACGATCTCGCACTGCGCAGAAGCACCGATACGCTGTTTGCATTCGCCAGCGCGCAAGCAGCTTCCCACATACAGCGCGAAAGTGGCGATTCTCGCTGCAATTTGCACACCAATCCGCCACTGCGTTGCGTAGTCGAGCCTTGTGGTGATGCAGCTCAGCGCGTGTCATCATGTCTCGCGTCTCCTTTTGCACCTGGTGGGCGAGAACTAGCGCGTTCCAGGCCTTGCGGAGGAAAGCGTTCTTCCAGCCTAACGCTGCTGTCAACATTTTCTCCTTTCGCTCGCGCCGTGTCTTGACGAACGCAGCCCAGGCGCGCCACGCCGCTGGAAGGAGTTTGTTCTGGAGATAGTGGAGCGTGACGGTGCGCGTCTTGCGAGATAGTACCGCGAATTGTTTCCATCTAGTGAAGACCATGGTGAGCTCGTTGGCCGACAACGCTGAGCGGAAGAGCTGAGCCTTTTGACGCATACTTCGCAAGTTCTGCTGCTCTTGAACTAAACTTCGCAGGCCTGTGAGACCTTTTTGCAGTCGCCGAAAGCGCAAGTAGGACGAAGTTTTGAGTCGCAGTCCAGAGTTTTTCTCGGCGTGCAAGCGCCAAGCTGTGAAAAACTGAGTGGCAGCTCGCGAGTCGCATTTGGTGGACAACAGCAGCATGACGGTTCTCAATTTCTTGTGCTGTAGACTCCACGACCGCCACGCGCGAAAGGACGAGCAGAGCAGCAGCACTTGAAGCCGTTCAGTATTGATCTGCAGCTGACGGCGATGGTAGCGCATCCCAGAGACATTCGTTTTCCACTCTGCGAAGCTACTTCTCGTGATTTTCTCGTCGTGCACCACACGCGCGACGGCTTTTTGCATGCGCGTGGTTTTCTCCATTGCTGCAAACTTTCGCCATTCGCCCAGCAGTGCAGCAAGAAGACGAAGCCGCGAGGAATGGTAGAGCTCCAGAATCTGCTCCCGTTGCAAGCGGAGCGAGCGTGCAGCAGCTCGCCAAATATCGAGCGAGCTGCGATAAACGCTCTTGTCATGGAGCGCGCGAGCACTTTGGTTGATGGTTTTCTTGCGCAGTGACGCAGCATTGAACGCTTGCCACAACTGCCACGTACGCTTGAGCTTGAAGTTCGCGTTCATGGCGCGAATCCGTCGCTCTTTCCTTTGCTGCTGGCGGAACAGCACCCAACCTCGGAAGTATCGTCCGCTGTGCGTCTTGTGCCACCACTCCATTGCCTGCAGCGCATGGAGACGAGCTCGTTGCTGAGATTGAATCACGTCGTGCCACCGCTCAAACACTCGCGCAGCTTGAACCGTCTGCCAGCGTCGAAGCACGAGTGACAGTCTACTTCGGTCGACGTCTTCCAAGCGAGAAACTTGCACGCGCAGCTGTCGAACAGCAGCTTGCTGGGCCTGTTTCCTAGCGTGAAAGTTCGTCCACTCGACCCACGCAGACTCGAGTAGTCGCCTGGAACTGCCAAGTTGCCGAATGCCCTCACACGCTGCGATGGACGACATGCGCTGCTGCAGTCTCCTGGCCAGCCACATCTTCAGGTAGGTTTCGTGGACGCTGCCGATCTGCTTGGCCAAGGCTCGTTCGTTGCGCTTGAGCTGCACAAAGTGTCGAAATCCAGTGACAAACGCTAGACGCAGGAGCTCCCGCTCTCCGCGGTACACGAATCGCTTCACAGCGAAGGAGAGAACTGCGAACTGTTTCCAGCGTCGCAGACGCTGGCGAAGGTCGGACGTAACGCGGTTCTCCATGACTTTGCCTCGTAGAGCTCTAACACTCTGCAGAACTTTCGCTTTCATTCGCCAATCGCCCCACAATGTTTTCATGACGCTGAGCGTTGCTCGCTCAGCTACGAGCAATTCACATCGTCTTGCTTGCTGTCGTGAAGCGATAGTGCATCTCCACGCCTTCACAACGTTCCCAAGCAGCTCTTCACGCTGGCCTCCGAGCTTCCTCCTGATTAACCTACGAAGACGGGCGTATCGTTTCCAACGCGCAAAGCTCGTTGACCGTGCGTCCAGTCTCCACAACAAGGCAAAGCGTTCTTGAATCCCTCGCAACGTGTGCGTCTGCTGCTGGTTGCTCTCCTTCCACGCGGTGAACACACGACCCAGAGTCTGGCTGCGCATCTTGACCAACAACTTGCGGCTAACCTGAAGGATGCGAACGTGGCGAGTCCAAAGCTCAAAAGCGCGTCGCGAAGAGCTCTGATGCCACATTTGAGTGCATTTCCGGGTTAGCCGGTCACGCCTCGTAGTCGACTGCCACTTTCCCAGTACTCGGTGACAAACGCGTCGCTCGAAGAAGTTGACGGCACGAATTTGGTCTCGCAGTCGCTTCTTCTCTAATGACCGAAATCGCTTCCAGGAGGCGAAGCTGCTGGAAATCGCTCGGTTCGTCCACTTTGCTACTGCGCGTTTTGTCTGTCGTTTGTCCACCGCAAACCGCATCCAGGCGGTGAACGCTCGGAGTTCACTTTGATGGCACCACAGCCCGCGAGCTCGCAGCAAAAGGACCTCGTTACGCTGTCGCGATCGCACAAACGCCTTCCAGACTCTGAAATGCAGCGGCAACAAGCAAAAGTAGCGGAACGCGGCCGCCTTTTGCTTCAAACTTCGCGTAAAAACTTGTCGTGCCGCGAACGTCTTCCAGCGCTTGAAACGAAGTTGCAACCGCGAAGACGTCGAGGCAGTGGCAGCGCGCGTCAAGGTGCTTTGCATCAACTTTCGCATTTGAAGGTACGCTCTCCATCGCTCAATCCTCTTCCGAGCTCGAAAGTTCCGCATTGACACCACTCGAGCCTCGTTCTCTCGTCTGTTGCTGTGCGTGTGAGCAATGAACACTTTCCATCGTGAAAATGCTGCGATTTTGGTGTGACCGCTGCTCATTGCTACCACACACAAGTGAGCCGTTCTCAGGCGCTTTCTCGACTGAACTTCAAGCTTAAGACGTCCAAGCGAACGTTTGATCTTCAGCCTGTCGAGGTGGTGATTGGTTACATGGCTCTTTACTGCCATCTTCACCTTGCTTTGCCACCACTTTGACCACAAGAGGAAGCAGAACTGCGTGGAGCGTCTTCGGTAGCGAGATCGAGCTAGTTGAGTCTGCAACTGTCGCAGCTTCCGCTTCTGTTTGTACGCCAACAGACCTTGAAACGCGCTCTTCAGAAGCGATTGACGCCACAACGCCAGTGACTTTACTAGAAGACGACTGCGTCTGTCCTGGTCGACTCGCAGTGCATTCCAACGTCGAACTGCCCGCTTCGCCTTGAAGAGCAGTAGTTTGTCTTGAATCTCCAGACACTTGTGCTCACAGGCAGCAGCAACGCGCCACGTCTTCTTCCAGGCTTGGAAATGGCTTTCCAGTACTCGCTGGTGTGAAGTCAGTAGCGTTGAGTGAAGCAAGTGGCGGTGGCGCCTGCGAATCCTCCAGGTCGCTTTCCAACTGTGGAAACTGGCGTCCAGCTGTCGATGTTGCCACCTCGAGGCCACTGCAGATAGTGTCTCGTGCTGCCCTCGCTTCGTCTCCAGTGCAATTCTCCAGCTCCTCCACGAATGTCTGCAGATCATTTGCAGGACCATTTCGGACTTCCTCGCAAGTCGGCGCTTGAAATTCATCCGCTCCTTCCACTGCCGAAGACACCCGTGAAGATGGAAAGCACCCAGCAGTTCTACGACTTCCAGCGATCTCTCGCGGCGCTGCTTTGACCCAAGAACGAATTGCTTCCACGACCGAAACGAGCGTGTCTTCCTGTAAGTGAAAAGTTGATCGTCAGCTAGTCGAGCTACAGTTTGCATCCAGAACACGCGTCTCCATGACGTCCAGGTGGAGCGCAGCAAGTCCTGACGTCTGATTGACTTGAGTTGATCTCCACGCAGGCGACAGTCTCGAACCCCACGCAAATGTCCTTGCCAGCCCAACAGATATGTCCTCTTTACCTCGCGTAGCTTCCTCTGTCTGAGACTCTCAACTGCTAATTGTTTCCGCTGGTGGGATTGTGCATTCGCCACTAGCCCTTTCCAGTGACGTGACAGCACACTGAGCTTGTGCAGTTGCTGGTACTCGTCAAAGGCAACGCAAAGCTCCGATTTCCTCACTACAAGCTGCTTCCAACTCGCAAAAGCGTTCCCTAAAACGTGAAAAGAGTACGCAGAATCCAGATAACGGGTCGCGCTTCGCGTACCTGTGCGCTTCCGCCACTGACTCCACACTCCCTGTCGTCTTAGCTGAACAACGGTAGCGATCAACTCCTCGTCAGTCAGTGAGGCTTCCTGGCTGTAACTCTTCCAGTTCTCAAAGCAACAGGAAATCTGCTTAACGGAACGAGTCTCCACAGCGTCAGCTAGTACCTTCTCCAGCGTCAGTCGTTTCTCCGTCCAACTCGCCCACGTCGCAAACATTTGGCGAAGGTTGCGTCGTCTGCGATAGCGACCGAAGCGTTCTTCTCGTTCACGAAAGTCCCCACTGCGGTCAACAGCTCGCTTCCAACGACGGAAAAAGCGTCTCCGCCGCCGTCGAGTGGAAGCTTCTCCCCACAAACTCAGTCTCGCTCTCGACGTCTCGTTCTGCGCAACATTCGCGCGCAGTCGATTCCACGAGGCCGTGAGCACTCGCAACTTGCGCTGGTCACAAGACACACCAAGCAGCGCTCTCGACGTTTGCCGTCGGTCCTTGTTGAGCTTCCAGCGAGCAAAAACTCGTCGCTTTCGTGCCATTTTGCACCGACATCGCTCGTCTCGCTCCGACTGCAAAACTCGTTGCCACGACTTCAAAACGTCGCGAAAGACTCGACTCGAATGGTGTCGAATGGCTCGGTGTTGCTCTTGTCTACTCTGGAATTGGTGGCTCCAATGCTGCAAGCAACCTCTCAACTGTGAGCGACCGCAACGTTGAGCGACCCAGCGCGCTCGATCGGTCGAGCACTTTTGCGTCTCGGTGACCAACCGCCAGCGTTGGAAGCACTGGAACGCAATCTCCAGGACAGCAGCGCGCTGCTTGACGATCATTCGCACGCGGAACGTCCTGCGTCTGTGGGCGTCCGCATGCCACTCCCTGAGCAACGTCTTGACTCGCCAGAGCCACACTTCCTGCGCAAAGGTCCTGAGAACCTTCACGTCCACGTCGATTCTTCGTAAAATACACAGCGGCAGAGCTCTGGGGCTTTCAGTAGCGTGAAAATGGTTCTTCTCCGGCAGACACAGCACCACCCAGTGGAAAACTACGTGAGTGCAAAGCGGAGGAGTGCGTCGCTGGGGCTTGTTTCGAGTCACGAGTTGTTTGACGGCCTGCGCTGCTCGCCACTGCTCCATCGACGTCGTGATCATTTGAAGACGGCGCTCACCTGCAGCGATGCGCTCCATGCGCTGTGCAGAGTCCTTCCCAGATGATGAAAGCTTGTCTTCGTCGTTTGCCAGCTCCCCATTTACGCTGTACAGCATCAGGTCTGGCAGGGGAACGACCCGTCCAGCAACCTGCTTCTTGGTAATATCCGGCGCTTCATCAGTTGAGAATGCGCTTCGGGTCTCATGAAGTCTCTGTAGGGGCGACTCGAGAGACAACATGTCTCCAAAACGATCGCGTTGGCCCTGGTCGAAGATCACTGCAGACCTCCTTAGTGGCGTCGACCGTTTGCTGTCTGCCCGCTGTCGTCTTTGTGTTCCTGTAGAGTTTGAGACCGGGTCTGGGTCGGGTCTGTTCACCACATTACTACCAACGTGGGTCTCTGCATGTCGATGACCTTTTGCTGTACACAGTCGCTTGACTTTGGGTTGGGAGCCCACGTCAAAGCTCCGAATCTTCTTGCGCCAATCTCGCTCCGGGTTGATGGAGAGCGACAGCAAGTACCGATGATAGACGGCATCATCCGGTGGGCCAATCCCGTAGCGCTCGAAGACGCCGTACGATGCCTGAATCAACTCAATGAGAGAAATGGGCTCTTCACTTGGGACAGACCGTCGACGTGAAGACTTTGCACGCTCCGCCACCACGAAGATTTGCGTCAAGAGGTGGCAGACCATTTCACGCCGTCGCGACTGATCCGTTGAGTCATGCGGTCGGGAACTCGTCGCCGCTTGTCGGGCGGCCTGCGTTGGCATGATCCGAGACTGCGACCAAAGCGACGGTCGTTTCGAGAAAGTTGCTAGCTGGGGAAGTTTCTCCCTTGTGGGGCCTTTCATGCTGGACAAGAAGAATCATTCACTAAGAAATGGTGACTCAGCATTGGTGAGAACATGACGAGAACGCCCAGAAATGTGATCCGGTCCTTCAATAATGACAAGACTCCACGTAGTCGACTACGACTTTCTCGACAACCTGAAACCCCAAACAAAAGTCGCCATTTGCCAACAACAGCATTCACTTGACTTCTGCTGGATAAATTGAGCACTGAGTAGGAGGGTTCGGCTGTGTCAATGAGCAAATACTACGAACCGTTTTTGAATATTGGTAGTAAGTTCGAACGCGATTATCAAGACTTGGCCATGATCAAGAAGTCGAGAAGAGGGCACCATGTGAACTTACCCGCCTGCTAGTGCCGCAAAGACGAAATTCGGTAGTTTCTTGCCAAAACTTGGTGCACGATGAGTCCGCACTCGATCGGTCGATGGCGGCGATGACTTTGTAGCAGGTTTTCCTTTCAGATATTTTCTAGAAGTGTGAGGCTGCGACCTCGTGTTTCCTTGTATAATAGTCACCACTAAAGTGATTCCTGTTGTAAACATAAGGATGCACAGATCACCGAGAAAATAGGGAAGTTTGTACTCCTCCATAAGAGGCGCTCGAGGAAGCGGATGACCGACATGATGCTACAATACGAAGTGGAAGTCCAGACCAGAGAAACTCGAGGATTTACAAGAGAAACTGTTTCCAGCGTAGTCCACGGCACAAAGTACGTCTCCTATTCGTGTGAAAATTACGCGAATGCAACACGATGCTTTACAAGAAGTAGAACGCGTGACGACACTGCCGAAGCTAAACGCAAGTAGTTGTTGCTCGTGCAGAAGGATACTTTACCGCTAGTAGACACCTCGCACTTGACCTTTTCAACCTCAAGCTCTTAGTGATTCAGTTTGTAGCTTAACCACTGAACTTTAATCGAGTTTGGTTGTATGAGATCAGCCCAGATAAACAGCGCTCGAGATGCTGATATTGAGAACGGCTATCGTCATGAACAGCACTCCCAGGAAGGTACTGAGGCCTTCGATTCGGTCGTAGTCGATGCCTGCTGCCATCTCCATCACGACACACACATAGTCTACGAGGATTTCAGCGATGAATTGAACGCCCAGCATGAGCACCTGGGTAAAGCGCCACCTTTCTAGATCGATCGCGGACAGCCCATTGCCTGCTTCGAGTTGAAGTGCTCCATAGAACGGATGGCCGACGTACCAGAACACGATGGACTGGGAGCATCCGATGGCGATATATTCGGCATACATGTCGGCAGTCAGCTCTGCTGTATAGTACGATAGCACTTGTCGACGCCACAACTCGAACTCCAGCTTTAGCGCTGACTGGGACGCAGCTTGAGCTTTTGCGTCGGAGTTTCCAGTAGAGCGTTGCTGCAATTTCAGCTCAAGAGTTTTACCGCGGCGGCGAATCATCCAAATCACAAAAGCAGCTTTTGCAGCTCGTAGACAGAGCTCCGCAACTGCCATTGCAAGCGTTCCCGTCATTAGAAAGGAGCTCGTTTGAGTTCCCAGTAGAATAACCCGCGTCTGAGTATCAATCAGTACCGTAGGCACACCAACGAGCACGCACATCATTCGGATGCTACGAATGCGCTTCTTCATGATGTAGTGCCTGGCCGCTTCTTGAAGCGCGAGCTTGAGCAGGACGCCAAATATCGTGAAGCCCACGATGACGACCGTGCCTTGGTTTAGAATGTGATACCAGGACACGACGTGAACGAATCCTCCAGCCAAGGCGGTCATGAGAGCGTCAGGAAATTTTAGCAAATATACTCTCCAGAAACTTGGCGTACGATAGTTTGGCGGTCGATGTGGAGTAGGAGGTGGCGAATTAGAGGAATTGATAGCTGCTCTGGGCTTAGATACATTACTTACTGCGCTGCGGCGGCCGCGACCCTGGTAGGTCTCTTCGTAGTAAATCCGCCGTACTGCAAGCGTAATACCGGCCGTGAAGACGAGGTTGCACAAGTCTCCGAGGTAGAAATGCACTTTGTACTTGAAATACTGGTGCATGAGCGACGTATTCTGGACGAGCAGGCCGATAGAGATCATGCCGACTAGCGACACGCCAAAGTACAGACTCGACCTTTTAATGAGCTTTTTGGTACAGAACCAAAGACTGGGTCTGTAATGTGGACACTCGAGGAAGCGCTGGGTCATGAGCGAAGGCAGATGCGAAACAATCATGACCGTAGCGTAGCACAGTATTGTCCAGACCAACATCGCCATGAGAAATTCAGGACGCGATTGCTTGGTGGAAGACTTGAGCGAGAAAATGTTCCCGGCGTAGAAGCAGCCGTTCACGGACCCTGCAGCGACGACGCAGATAATTGTGTTTCGGAGCATCAAAAGCTGCATCTTGGCGGCTGGGGCCCATTGGAGATGAAGTCGCAGTTGGCTGCTGTAGTGGTGGAGCTGTTTGTCTTCAGGTCGTGGGAGGAAATCGATGGTCGGATAGGACAGAACGGCATCTCGGACTGTTTTGTCGAGGGAGACGGAAGTTGGAAAGATGCTGGCGGCAAGCGGAGCCACACGAGAACCCGCTAGAATTGGGCCACGAGATGCCATGAGAGGCTCGAAGAGTAGTCTAACGTCGAGCGTCCAGATTAATCGTTTTACTACTGCAACAATAGACTTTTGACTGGAAATAGCGATCTCCCGATGATCTGCGCTTACACTGGGGTGGATGCACCAAACTGTTTTCATGAGCAAAAGTATCTGCAGCAACGCCCTATATGGTTTCCTGATTGAGAATTCGAGCGTCCTGACTGCTTTGGAGACTTGGGCGAGAAATATCTCCTGTTTTTAGAGCACAGCAGCTTTAGTACTTCAAGAAAGGTATAACTTAGAATTTATATTTTACTTCATGGTACCGGTATCAGCCTAGATATACCTCATTCGAGATGTTGACGATTGACGACAACCAGAATCATGAACAATGCTCCTAGGAAGGAACTCAGATTTTCACTTTTGTCGAACTCGATGCCGGTCGCCATCTTTATGACGATGCAGAAGTAGTCGACGAAGATTTCCGCTACGGATTGAAACCCCAGCATGACAACGTCGAACTCAATCTCCGACACAGTACTGCCTCTTTCAGTGCGAAGCACGGGGTACAAGGAATGGCCGAGCTACCAGAAGACGATCAATTGGGAGCAACCGATGGCGATATACTCTGCATACATGTCGGCGGTGAGCTCTGCGGTGTGGTAGGAAATAATCTGTTGTCTCCACAGCTCGTACAGATGCAACAAAACTATTAGTTTGTGTGTCAATGAGCACAGTGGGGACTCCACGCTTTTCAGCACATAATGCCTCGCAGCTTGTTGAAGGGAGAGCTCGAGCAGCAGTCCAAAAACTGTAAACATCATAACGGAAGCTTCGTTCACAATTTCATCCCACAATACCAACGCCACAATAATGATCACAACGCTAGGGTCTGGCGTCCGAAGGTTAGTGTGGCGGTCAATGAGCGGTGAAATCGTTTCTGTTCTGGCCTGATGAATTGTATTCGCTACGTCGTTCGCGACCTTGGCGAGTCTCTTCGTAGTACATCCTTCCTCACAGCTACACCATTGCACGGCGTTATTCACAAAGTCAACACTCAAATTCAAAAAGTGCGCACTCAAAATCAAAAACCTGTCAGATGT
>AWVV02010666.1:0-42002 GCA_000500205.2 Phytophthora lateralis | reverse complement strand
CAGTTAGGAGAGCTTTCGTAAGACCCCTCCTCCTACGTAGGACCTTAAAACGGAGGGCGTTTTGGCAGAAAGGCACAATAAGTGGACGGTTCGGCAGCCACCTTGCGGCGCTTAAGGGTCTGCTCAGCGAACCCTTCCTTGGTCGATGGGGGTGCATCTGATACAGAAATGCTGCTGCGCTGCCACTTGAAAGGTTCTAAAGTCGCCACTTCATCCTCCGTCAGTAGTGGTGTTTGGCCAGCAAAGACCTTCACCAATGCCTCCCCGAGCGCTATGGAGTGCACGATATCCGCATCGGATGATAATACATGGGTACATATTATAATACAAAAATAACAGTTAGTCAATAACAATACACACAAAGCCAAACATTCTTACCGAGATACTTCGCAAACGACGGTCGAATTTCCAGCAGGCCATCGCATCCAGGAAAGTTAGCCCCGTGACTTATAGACGCTTGTAGACGGACCCAACATCATGTACGCGGGTTAGCACGGCCTCGAGCTTGCGGTGCACCGTGCGAGACGGAAGATAGTCCTCCAGCTCCTTAATACTTGCGGAGCCGAAAGTAACGCTTGAGCATCGAGAAGGTCGACGGCCAGCGTGTGTCTTGTCAAAGTACCGCAGCCAGCGACGTCTTGGTACTATTTCAAAAATATTAATATTATATTATATTATTATTAAAATACCCGTATCACAGACAAAATAGTAGAATACGAGAATAGTAAGTACCGTAGTTTCGACGCTTGCTTCAGCGTTCGCAGCTTGCGCATCAGTTGTTGCACCTCCTCGATATTGTTGTCATGTGGTCCCAAGTAGTCACGCACAGCCAACAAGCAGCACGCCAAGCAGGTTGGCAAGCCGCTTGTCGATTACGCAGTTGTTCACCACTAAAACCAGAGACCTAGAAATAGACTTTCCGGGAAAAAAGGGAGGAACAGCTTCATAGTCGTAAGATGGCCCTCCGCATTTACCTGGCCATCGGGCTCATCCATCACGAGTGCCAGAGACAGAGGCGGGTATTGAGGCCCGGCTTCTGTCTTATAGCACGTATAGACAGTCAGGTAGTGTTCAGTACCATGAGTCCAGCCATCGATGCTGAGGCCAAACGACTCGGGCATCTCTCTACCGATCGCTTTCTCCACAACCTTCGTCACCGCCTCCATGATAGCAGTGAGATTTTCCGCAGAAATCGGGTTGAGTTTCGTGTATCTATCAAACAGAAATTATTAGTGATATATTAGTGAAAGCGTAGTGATATAGTGCACAAGTTTAAAAGTTATATACGTCTCCTTCGACTCGCAAAAGGAAAACGGCAGATTACCATTGATAGTCCACCGCATCCAAGCGTAGCGGTTGGATACCTTCTGGCTGACCCAGGGCAACAGCGTCCCCGACGCGGAGAAGCTAGCGGCACGCATGTCGCTCTCGTAGTTCGGATGCGCATTCCAAACATGCGACACCAGGTTCGTGTAGATCGCCCTGGGCGTGTTTTTGCGACACTTCCCACACACCTTGCACGCGTAGCAGTTGGTGGTGTCGCCTTCTTCATCAAGATAGGGCTTGATGAAGAACAAGGCAATCTGCTGGGGCTTGAAGGTAGGCGCCGGAGCGACAGCCGCGAGTAGACTATCGGCTATCGTGGGTCGAGGAGGTGCAGTAGGACTTTGGGAGTAGGGTTCTTGATTGGAAATGAGGGCTTGTGTCTTCGCCAAGAAGACCAGACTAAATTGGTGGCCGCAGTAGGCCTGTCAGTTTGGATGGAGGGGAGCAATAAGTTACCGAGAATTAAGGTTTTAAAACATAAATTACTGACTGAACTAGTAAGATTCACAAAATAATGATTGATACGTAAAATGCAAATACATTTCTGGAGATATCTATTTTTCGGGATGCCTGGTCTCTACATGTATAGTGCCTTTCTGCCAAAATGCCCTCCGTTTTAAGGCCCTACGTAGGAGTACAAGTCCTTCGTAAGCCCTCTTAAATATCTGCCCAAAGATAGTAATTCCTAAATGAGCAGAGAAGACAGAGTATTGTGGACGTTTGCTCTCAGATGGAACGGCATTGCTGCAGTCACTGTGGCTAAGAGCATTCCCACCGGTTGCTACTAAATCTCAAGTCAAAATCGTACCTAACATATTCGTATCAATTTATACAGTGCAGAAACCGGCAAAACCTCGACCAAACCCAATATAGTCGAACATATAAAAACCCAAGACAAACGAATAGTCGCTGACTACATATCCTTTGGTCATATTTGGCTGCCATTTAGCCCAAAATATACCTTCTTTAACACAAACAAAAAGACGCCCAGGAGTTTATTGCGCGCGCCTCGTCTCCTCTTTTGACTCGAACCGTGGGAATGCTCTAATGCTCATGGAAAAAAAAGAAGAAAAAAAATGTATGATTTGGACGAATCCCGGCTCGCATACATGTAACCCCGTAGCTTACTATAATAACGGAACGGAGTGGTACTGTAGGTCCAAAAAGGATGGGTAGGATTATATGTCGGATTCGCTGCTGAGCTAATAACAACGAATTATGAAACCTGCCTGTTCCCAGTCAAGCCCTACGTGCGAGCTCTGATTTTGTCTACAGGGGTACCCTTTTCATGATTAAAGTCCGAATGGCCACTTTTCGACGGCCATTTTCACCTACGTATGAGTACGACCTTCTGAGCACTACCTTAGCATAAGTTTTTCCTTTTTCCATGTGCATTAACCACACGGAAACGAATCGAACGAAACAACAGTTTGTTAGCGAATGTAAATACTAAGCAAGCACACTTATATCCGTGCTGCAGTGACTGCAGCAATGCCGTTCCATCTGAGGGCAAACGTCCACAATACTCTGTCTTCTCTGCTCATTTAGGAATTACTATCCTTGGGGCTAAGATTTAGGAGGGCTTACGAAGGACTTGTGCTCCTACGTAGGGCCTTAAAACGGAGGGCACTTTGGCAGAAAGGCACAATAGCTCCGCGCATTCGGAGCAGCTATGCATGCGCATCATCGCCGGCCGATAGGAAGCGAAATGTGACAGTCGAAAATGCGACGAGTCGAAAGTGTACCGCGAAAGGCGTAGACGTACAAAACCTTGTTCGCTTTGCCAGCCTTGCAATGGCAACAAAGGATAGTAGAACCAGCACCAGCTACACGAATCAAGTGTCGCGCGACCGCAGCATAATTTGCTGCTCTGACAACAACGTGGATGCAGGCAGCCGTCCTTCGGAGCCAGACAGGTGCGGGGCTTGTTTCTGGTCGATGAATCACTGGCCGCGCGTTCGGGGATACATGCCCACGCTGCAGTCTTGTGGCAAGACGGAGCGCTGACGTCGATCGGCGTCCAAGGCTTGGACCAAGCTGCTTCAGAAATGCAAGGACAGGCGGCCGGCATCCAATCATGGTAAAAGTGTCCTAGCGTGTGTCGGAATACAGACAGATTCAAGCAGGACCATGCCCTTATCATACATTCTGCAAGGCCGGTATCGTCTAGAGACGAACGTAGACCGAGGCCTGGCCCGTGCGTGCGTGTTGTGCTGAGCTAAGCCAGCCACTCAGCTGGGTCGGCCGTCACGACGAAACAAAATTCTGGCCGGCCAGCTCTCCCTTCAGCTTCGCATTTCGCAAGTTACCACCAAGGCCCACAGCCGAAATGGGAGTGCAACCTGAAGTCTTGCCGCTTCATATTCAGCTATCACAGTCGCGGCCCGCCAAGTCCCCGCGAGACCTCTCAAGGCGGCCGAGTTTCCGCCGCTCCAAGTCCCTGCCCATCGAACTCCCAGAAGACGTCCGTGTGCTCAAGCAGAAGATCCTCGATACACACCCGACTAAGCTGACGCGCTTCAGTCTGAGCCACATGCGCCACAAGGCCATCCCGCCCGTACTCATCCCAGACACCCTAAACGATCGACGAGCCATGCGGACGCTCGTCTCCGGCAAGACCGTCCCCCTCACCATGCACATGTGGGGAAACTGTAAGAGGAAGACCAAGCACCTGGATATGATCGACGAGTACGTCACCTACCGGTGATGGCTCCTCCACCCGCGTCGGTTCCAGTTAGATCCCTCGCCACCGCCCTTGAACAACAGTGCCGAGAAATCTCAGGGGCTAGGTAGCCTACGCTTGAACGCGAGTGTCGTGCAGTATTTATTCATCGTGCGACCATTTTCGCCACAAAGCAAATGAACCGATCATTCCTTCAGCCACTTGCCCTGCATTTTGTGAAAAGGGTCAAATTCCCGGTCAAGTTAACTGCTGGTCGCCTATTACTATCGGTCGAAATCACAATGAGAATTTTGCATTGCCCTTCGTTCTGCAAGAATCCCTACTCAATCCTGGCATCCGCGTGTTTACCAGGCGTCGGGTCTTGAGCTCATCAACGAGGTGTGTTTGGATGAGGCCAACAGAGACATATGTACCACTTGTATGTTGACATCGAATCTGCCTGATTAGACTTCTCCGAAACACATCCTTCGTACTGACCTTTCTTGTGGTGATTGGAGACAGCCCACGCTGCGAGTACCAGCACGTTCAGTTTCGATTTGACCGTGCTCGCACATTATCACGAGTACCCTCACTACCGCTCGACAGGTTCAAAGATGGTCTGCCCCTTCCTCTCAAGAAGCCCAACCTGCTCTTCAAAACTCGCTCCAGCACAAACAAGCGTCACGATAAAGACTCACCCACGATGACACCTCTTCCAGGGGAAGCACAACAGCTAAAGACACACATCTTGGAGGCTCGCCCGGAAACGCTCATGCGCTTTAGTGTGAGCCGCATGCGCCACATCGTGGCCAATCCACCTGTGGAGATTCCTGTCGAGCTTCGCGTCAAGAATCTCATTTCCAGTCGCGTGGCAGGACGTAGCGTTCCATTCACGCGCGCCATGTGGGACAGAAAGATGAATCTCTACAAGAAGCGCATGGTCGATATCGTCGGAGAGGGTGCTCACTACCATTGACTGGCTCAACTTTGAATCTATTGAAGTGCTGGTAAAGAGACCGAAGCTGTCTCGTCGAAATGTAGACTAAGGACAATAAATGTACCAATCAATGTCGTAGAGCAAGTGAAAGTACGTGTATTCGGTGCGCTGTTCCTCCAAACGAAGCCATTTTGGGGATACTGGACGTGAAGCCACTTCATGACCTCAAAATGGCCCATAGCGGCCGCTGTCGAAAATGCCTTCTCCGAGCACGTTGGGTAAAATCCTTCTCCAGTTGAATTAATTTCCAAAGCTAGTGACTGAAGATACTTGAGCATGTGCAGTTGACCGGTCCCTGCCGCTCTATCCATTGCAGTTTCCATATCCCTGTCTACTCGACCGTCACCAGGGATACAAGGCGGGAAGAGGAACTCTGTTAGATGCGGATACGATTCATACAGCCACCTCACCAGGTGAATATGTCCATGGGATGCAGCGTCCTTGACCATATCCGACAACTCATAAACTAAGCCTGTACACCGTTCAGGTATTTTACAGTTTCTAGCTGACCATGCTCGATAGCGACGTACATTGCGAAGCGAGGGTTTATGTGAAATTGGCGGTCTGCATGTCGAATCCATCGCACAATCGAAAGGTGTCCTTCACCGCAAGCAGCATGTACAGCTTCCTCTGCCCCCGCTGTAATTCCATTCTCGACCAGCCATTCCACCATGTCAAGCTGTCCATGCTTTGCAGCCCCTTCCAGCCCAAGGTCCGATTCGCCGCTGTAGCCCTGTTCGAAAATCCACTTTACCAGCTCCATGTGGTTGCCCGCAGCAGCGTCGTTCATTGACAGGGGTGGAAGATAAGCTCAGGTTTGTACACAAACTCAAGATCAATGGCATCTGTCCTTGTCGCACTGCAAACGCCATTGCGTTGGTCAGGTTTCGATCAGCATCGGGGATGTTGTCAACTAGCCACCGAGCAATTTCTCCCTTTTCAGCCTCAATTGCGTTTTCCACGTCAAAGCCGCCCCACACAATGACATTCCTTGCTTGGTCTACACGACCATCTCCACGACTATAGTCAAGTAAATAGTTCAGGATCTCAAGTCGACCCGATTGTGCCGCGTCTTCCACGACCTCCACGACCTCCACAGTCGCCGTGCACCCCGAAAAATGATCTAGAAGCCATCGCACAATATCCAAATCTGCACGTTTCACTGCAGCTCGTAGTGACTTTGTGAACTGGTAGCGGTAGTAGTGAATATCCGTTCGCAAATGGTGGTTGAACGACCAACTAGTGCCGTCGGCCTCCGTTTGGTCGCTGTTCTCTCAAAGTCGATTCAGAAGTCGAATAGGCTCGGTCGAACACGCTTGATCCAGGGGAAACATACCTAATCTATCGAGATATGAGGACATGGTTCGGGTGACATGACGCAGCGCAGCAAGTGCACCGCCAGCGTCACCTTCGTTAGAGGGGCTGCTGGCATTGTTCTGTTGAGGAGGATACTCAGCATCGTACTTAGTACGATGCTGATGCTGGTGCTGACAATCCTTGACCATTTTATCAGTTGCCCCTTGCCACCAAGCAAACGACGTCTCTCGACTGTGGAGCAGGAGAAAGAAGAAGAACAATAAGAAGAGGAGACCAAAAGCGGCATTGATTCCGTGGGCGATGACCCGGAAGAGGAAAAGGCTCCTGCAGTGACTGCCGTGAGAAGCAACGCCCCCGTAGAAGTCAAGTACACGATGCCGAATCTACCGCTTGCGCTACCGTACAAAGGCGGTGGGTTTCTTTTCGTGCGCAGGTACTATGATGACGTTTAGTATTATAGTATTATACTTGATCGTTGAAAGACTGCTGCTAGAGAAGGGGGAAAGATGCGTGACCAGGTGAGCTATTGACCAGAATCTGTAGTGAATTAAGGGATCGATACTTACTTCTTGCTGCAGGAATCGGGAAGTCAATTTTCTACGCCTATTTCTGCGATCGATTCAAGAAGGCCCATCCAGAATGGACCATCGACCTACACCCAGAACGGAGACATCGAGTAGCTCGCTCTCTTTGAGCCAGGCAGAAGGAATCGTCGCGGCAAACGCTCAATTCGCCGAGTTCTACGCCCTGTATTTGGGCAAATTCTTGGGCATTTGCTCGTCTCGTGAGACCGTAGACGAATTTGTTAGAAAATACCAGTCACAAAGTGTGCCGAGGAATGACTCGGGCCTTTGGGCTGATGGTGGATCCCCTCGGGTCGCTTATCGTCGATGTCGATTGACGTACATTGCACCTGATCCGGAGGAACAGGACTCACTCGTGGCGTTTTGCGACGGCAGTGCCCTTAACAATGGGCAGTACAATGCCCACGCAGCGATTGCGTGCATTTTCCCGCATAGCCGAGCTTTAGGACGTCATGAGGAGGGTGAAGGGACCACTCGCCACAAACAACCGTGACGAGTATTTGGCGGCGTTGGAAGCGATCAAGAGAGCCATCCTCCAAGATCCCAGGCAGGAGAAGACGCTGATCATTTACTTGGATAGTGAGTTGCTCGATGAGCAAGTGGGTGATCGACTGAGTGTATGACGGATGGGTGACTTCTACTGGCACCCCTGTCAAGCGAGAGGGAACGATTGCGCTGTCGTTTTTGAACACGTGAAAGCGCAACACTGGCGGACATGTCTGAAAGGCGCGCTGGAACAATGTTGCCGATCAGACGACGCTGGGGTTCTCTGTGCTGCAGCACGTGCAGCATTTCTCGTAGACACCTCGCCCTCGTGTCTGCATGATGCCGGCGTTGGGCACCACGAGCGATTCACCATTGTTTTTCATCCTTCGTTTTTCGCTTTGCTGCTGCGTCCGCAGGCAGCAGCGCGCGACCTATGAACTGTCAAGCTTTCGATTTTGATCGTTGCTGCTCTGATGGCGACGTTGGTGTCGTCAACTGAGTCATTGAATGACAAGTGAGATTGCTCAATAATTCGCAACATCAATCGTTTTCATGTTGAGTGCCTGGGCTACTCCTCGCTTCCGGCTACCCCTACCCGGACAACACTACCTTGACATGCACTTCACTTTCAGACTGCGGTCCCAATCTTACCACTCACATCTCATCTTCGGGCTTCCGTTCAAATACGTCATGCGTCAACTGCGTGTGGCCTCGTTGGACCATCAACTTACCAGTAGCGGCAACGCGGCCAGTTCCACGAGCCTGGGAAGCAGCCACCTCCATAGCGGCAACGTGGCCAGTTCCACGAGCCGGGGAAACAGCCACCCCCTCCATAGCGGCAACGCGGCCAGTTCCACGACCCAGGGAAGCACCCGACCAAGATTTCATTGTTACCGGCACCTCCGTTGTCATTTCCGGTCTGATCACCAGGCTGTTGATCATCGGTCTGTTGATCATCAGGCTGCTGATCACCGGGCTGATCTTGCAGGTGGCGAGGCTGGTTCATCATCATTGGCATCGACATCCCTGGCTGCTGCTGCTGGTAACCAGGTTGGTTCATCGTCATTGGGATCGACATCCCTGGCTGCTGGTAACCTGGCTGGTTCACCGTCATTGGGATCATCATCCCAGGCTGCTGCTGGTAACCAGACTGCACATTGGGCTGTCCCTGGTCATCAGGCTGATCCTGCAGGTGTCGAGGCTGGTACATCCCTGGCTGCTGCTGCTGGTAACCAGGTTGGTTCATCGTCATTGGGATCGACATCCCTGGCTGCTGGTAACCAGGTTGCTCATTGGGCTGCTCACCAGGCTGCTCATTGGGCTGCCCCTGATCATCGGGCTGATCTTGCAGGTGGCGCAAGTGAACTCCTAAATCCATCATTCAGCTGATGGGTTTGCAATCGTCAATCATTACACGAACTAAAAGCAGCACACTCGTTACCTTGCGAGTCAACCTGGAGGCCATGGACTTTAGAAGCAATGGCAGCGATCACTGCTAGGACCAGCGACAAAAACAGCGCAAACGGCTTCATCGTAGCAATGCTGGAGCGATGGAGAACTTGACCACTTTCGCGCTTGGAGGCAAATTGGCGACTGAGCTCACGTGCGGAGGCCACCGGACAAAATCGATGAAGGTGCCGCAGTTGGGGATGCCGCCGTTGGGGGTTGCATGTGCGCTATGGTTGACAAACGTCAGCGGGACGAGCCCCGAATGATTGCTCTGCACGTCTCGGAGCGACAAATAAACAGCGGATCCAGCATTTGGTAGTGACTCATATCAAACCGTTGGCACTTTCGCAAGGGCGTGCCTCACCTCGTCGCCCAAATGCCCTGGTCTCCGCTGAAAAAGCTTTTCGGCTCTTGCGCTTGAAGGCGTCCGTGATCTGCGTCGAGTTCGTGAGACCTGCAACACCCAGGAGTTACTCCAATCGTATCAAACCTCGAGTTAAACTCCCTATTTTCGGGAATCCCTATTTTCGGGATTCCCTATTTCAAATAACAGGTTTCAAGTATTTTTGAAACCTGTTAATTAACAAGCCCCACACTATGAGAAATCAAACAGGGCCGTCGCGTGACTTGCTTTTTGTATGACGAAATTTGAACCATTAACCTTGTTGTGTGTCACACTTCAAATGCACCTACTTTGAGACGGTGTTCGACACAATTAATTTCAAGAACACAAAATGGCAAAAGGCGGCTTCTACGCGGTGGCGGTCGGACGCTCGGCCGGCGTTTTCACGACGTGGGCGGAGTGCGAGACGCAGGTGAAGGGTTTCACTGGTTGCAGGTACAAGAAGTTCAAGTCCAGCACCGAGGCGCAAGCGTTCATCGACGCCCATAATCGCCAGAACAGCGCCGCAAGCGTCGCCCCAGAGCCAAATCCTACCGCAAACCCTAAACGACCTCGCGACGAAAGTGTCGAAAACGTCCAAACTTCGACTCCACCCGCTAAGAAACTTAAACAGTCACTTACGTCGATGCTGCAAAATGAGACGAGTTCAAGAGCTGGTAAATCCCCAGTGCAGAGATCTTCATTGGTGGTGGCTATTGACTTGAAGACGGACGCTCCGAAGGGCTTTAACGGAGCTCAAGCTACTGCAGATGTCGATGCTCAATTGGCCGAGACCACTACTGGAGGTTCCTGGTATGCGGTGGCTAAAGGACGCAAGACGGGGGTATTCTGCACGTGGAAAGAGTGCAAACCACAAGTGGAGAACCTGTTCAGTGCCAGTTTCAAAAAGTTCCCTACGAAGGAGCAGGCAGAAGCTTTCGTGACTCAACATGCTGGTGCTACCACAGATCAAGCAGGAGACCCGGACCCGCGAGACCCCGACACTTTGGTGGCATTCTGTGATGGTAGCGCACTGGAGAACGGACGTCGAGGCTGCCGGGCGGGATACGCGTGCATTTTTCCGCACCGCGAGGAGTGGAATGTTGCCAAGCAGCTTGTGGAAGGTCGAGCGACAAACAACCGAGCAGAGTATATGTCTGCACTTGAGGCGATGAAGAGAGCAAACGTGGAGGATCCGGAGGGGTCTCGCATGCTCTTCATCTTCTCAGATAGCATGTTGTTGATTCGATCCATGACGGAATGGGTTGGCACGTGGCAGAAAAACAATTGGAAGAAGTCGGACGGCGCGTCCGTGCAGAACCGCGATTTGCTCGAGTTGTTGATGGCGGAGAAGGGCAATCGTCGGATCCGATGGACCCACGTGAAGGCGCACACCGGCAAAAAGGACTGGCGATCCAAGTGGAACGACGTCGCTGATCATGCAGCGCGAAATGCTGCCCTAAGTGTCAGCGCTGAAAATTAAGTCTAGGTCTCAGTATTCAGCCGATTCCAAGAAATATGAAGACGCCGTAAACGGTTTGTTCTCTCTGGACGCGTCCCATATTCTTCATCTCTCCGTGAGGAAAAGAGACCACTTAGTTTTCCCTATCGGAGGTGCATTGACGAACTGGACGGGAGCAGAGACGATGGAACGTGGCGAGTTAGAAAGAAATATCAAACAGCTGTCAGCCCGTTTGAAAGCAGGAGCTCGTTCTCCGAGCGCTGAAGACGTTGATCACGGGCTGTGTCTGCTTGAACAAGTGGACACGTATTTGACACGCTCCGTATTTGGCAGTGATAAGGCCGACCCCGAGCAGAATATTGTGGTTCTTGGCACCACGGGCGCAGGAAAAAGCACCGTGGCCTCATTTCTCTTTGGGAGAGGAAATGTGGTTGTTCATCACAAGAGTCCGTACACGCGTGCACTCGTTGCCGAGCCTCCACTAGCAGACGTTATTATTCGAGGTGGACCCACGTCAGCGACGTTACTACCAGTCGTGAATCACTTTCGTCTAGGGGACAGAAAGGTTGCTGTGTGGGATATGCCTGGAAGCCGAGACACGCGTGGCCCGTTTGTGGAGTTACTGGTACATTTTATCTTTCAGTGGATGTTGAAAGACAAAGACTTGCGGTTCGTCATCGTGACTCCACCTCCACATGAACGACCCCAAACCGTCACGCTCCAGGGACTGATCAACGGTTCTCTCATTCGTGCAGACAATGCTGTAGTTGTGTACACGAAGTGCGGAACAAACTTCGACCCCGATATCACGAATGATCTTGACATCGAAGAAGGCAAGCGAGGTATCCGGTCGTTCGCTTTGCCTGCTCCGGTCAAGTCGGATCCAGAAGGCCACCGCTACTCCCTTCAGTATCACGAGCGAAAGCTTGAAATACTGAAAGCACTCGAGGGACTACGGTCATACGCAGTGAACTTTGATGAATCTCTACCTGCTGCTGCTGCGCGTTTGCTCGACCGGATTTATGAGTGTTGCGTTGGGTTCGCTCGTGACGTGCTATCTGCCTGCTGTATGCCTGGGGTGCTTATTCTGGGACGATTGAAGAGATTGAAGGTGCTCTTACTGCTCTCAAAACCACTGACGCGGTGTCTTTTATGTCAGTTGTGGATATTCTGCTTCATTTTGTTCCCCTTGAAGGCGATCGCATTCGATCCGACCCCGAAGTTGTCAGGGCTGCTCGACGATTGTCCCTTGTTGGAACGATTGCCGGTACCGACAACCGCCGGCATGTGGCCGAGTGGCTGAATGCAGAATGTGTCTGTGCAATTGAAGAGGCCAAGGAGAAGTTGGTAGAGCTACGGAATGCTGTGCTCGCGTACGGCTACACCGAGAAGTGTCGTGGCCTATGGAACGTTCTGGTCCTCAGCTCATTTTAATTGCGACTCTCAAGCGAACTGTCCAAAGTCCACAAGTTTATGGAAAAGCATCAAGCTGCAGTTACATCCGCTGAAGCGATTCCCAGCGTGATTCTTATGGGGTATGGATCACTTGAGGTTGACACAAATCTACACATGTGGGCGAATGTTACACTTGTGAGCCCATCCATCCAAGTGACGACCAACTGCGCAGTTGATCTGTCTGCGAGGGGCCAAGCGAAAACGCAGAGAGCTAACAGAATGGCCGGAACAGACGGGGGGTATGGAAAACCGGGACTTCCTGGTGGCAATTTGCTTGTTGTCTGCGGCAGGTTGGAGGATCACGCTGACATGTTGCGCACTACGTCTTCTCGCGGACAGCTAGGAGGTAATGGTCAAAACGGCGGTGATGGCGTGAACGGTGTGGACTCGCAGTACTCAATAATGCAGTTCGAAGTGCGATTCAGGGTGACCTTCTAGCAGATAAAGCGGGTTCTGGTGCAAAGGCTTGGCCGGATGGATTGAAAGTTGACTCGTGCATGAATCACGAATCCCCACTATCTGGCTGGTTCTACGGCACTCGAGGGATAAAAGTCTACACAGTAATCAAGGAATCCGTGTCTGGTGGAAAAGGAATACGCCCAGGAAGCGGGGGCGTCAGAGGTGCAGGAGGAAAAGGTGGCAGAATTCATCTTCAGGTCGGCGGTGTCGTGAGGGAAGCAATTGGTAGCCAAGGCCCCCAAGGCAGTGTTGGAGCCCATGGAAAATCAGCTCGAGATGGTCGCGCTAGCCCGAGTTTTTCTGCAACAGTGCAGCAATGGTACTTCAAAGGGGGTTGGTTGGGTTGGTTGTACAGTGGCACGGTGGCGAAGCCGACACTTGTCGCTGCCAACTTTACTATGGAAGCCGACCTTCCCCCTATGATGAGTGCGGACCTGCGCAAGTTGAGGACGGAAGGGACAGCACAAGGCAATACCAGCTCGAGTCTTGGCCTCAGTTTTGTTCAGGAGAGATACGAGATGCTGTCGACACGGTTGCAAACCGAGTTTCCCCAGTGTGATTTCAGCAATCTGAAGGTCACGTGGGAGGGTACTCGGGGTAACAAGCGATCTTTTCGTGAAAGAACCAACTGAAGTGAATACAATTTTCACTGGTGCTGAGCAAAACGTTGAAGGAAAAGCAGCGACGTAGGAGAAAGCTGTAGCTTCTTGTTTTATGATGCATGGCGTATGAAATGCAAAGTGGTCGGGTGACTCACGACCACACATTTGAAAAAGCCCAAAGGTCTCCGATATCCTTGTCAAGCGTGACCACTGGAAGATACGCGGATCTTTTCAATTACAATGAGCAGCAATCGCAGTGTTGGCGAGGAATCCGAAGACGCTCCTGTCGATCTCCTGCCCAAGGAGATCCGACTCGCTGAAGATGCAGGTGCGTCCCTTAACGGCCTATCTCTCGAATCGATCCTTTTCTCATTGTTCCGTGCTGTATTTGCAGACGACACACTGCCCAATACGTTGGTCATCACCGTGTTACAAGCCCGGCACCTTCAACCTGCAGCACTTCGAGATACGCTCAGTTGCTACGTCAAGTTGACTTCATTGGGTGTCGAGTACAAGACGAGTGTCATGACCAAGACGCGAGAGCCGCGATGGCACGAGGTGTTCGTGTTCCGAGCTGTAGACTGGACGACGGGAGTGACAGTTTCGGTCCGTGACCGTCTTCCACTGAAAATGCACTTCCTAGGACAAGTGGTGATCTCCTCAGCAGAGATCGCCAGTCTTCCTGGAATGATCACCCAACGCTGGTTCCAGCTGAGGGATAAGGGCGTTGCAGGCCAATTGGCGGGTGCTGAGTTGGAACTGAAGGTGGCGCTTTTGTACACAAAAGCCAATGACCAAGGGCTTTACGAAACGGGCCCAGCGGCCGTGGAACTCGAGCACGGAGCCGCAGATGCAGGTCTGGCAGAGTTACTTGTGGGCCAGGAGGACGAGACGGAGGAAGAGATTTATACGCGGAATAAAGCGCTTCTTCGGCGTGAAGAGCAAGAACGAGAAGCTGCTGCGTCTATTGCTGCTTTAAAGCAAGGCGACTATCAAGTGCAGGTGCACGTCATCGAAGCGAGGGATCTCAAGGGAGAAAATGTAAGTTTTTACAGACATGACGGGGTTAATTCATTTTTCGCTAAGCTATTGTTGATTGTAGCTGAGCGGTACTTCTGATCCGTACTGCCAAGTGGAAATCATGGGCTTGTCCAAGAAGACGTCTACGAAATATGACACTTTGGGCTGCGTCTTCGACGAGATTTTGTTCTTCAACTTCCCGAATATTGGGCGTCACGAGCTTCGTGAGGCTTCAATCAAGGTATCAATTGCTACACGAGTGCCAAACTCTATCGTGGATATCTTTCCTCACATTGCTCGTGTGGTATTAGATCTCAGTGTACGACAAAGAGCGAGTGCTTAAGGACAACTTGATTGGCATCTACCAACTGGACTGCCTTTCAGTGTACACACTGGTACATCATGCACGACTCGTTGGCTATAAGCTTATCTAACTCAGATATCATTTTGTGTCTAGCCCGATCATGAGCTCTACAGACAGTGGATCGCGGTTCACGACAACTTGAACGCGAAAGACCGAGGCATCCAGGGGTTTCTGCTTGTTAGTGTCGTGGTGCTTGGACCTGGCGACGCTCTTCGTGTACACGATCGCGAAGCTGAAATTGAGCAGGAGCTTATTGAAACTACTGGAGAAAAACCTGCAGAAGATGGTGGTCCAGCTACAGCTCCACCTCTTGTGCTGGTGCCTCCCGCCATCGAACTCAAGTTGCAGTTCCTCGTTGTGAGGGTTCTGCGAGCTGAGCATCTGCCTGCTATGGACACTGGTGGCCTTTTGATTGGGGCTCAGGGCATCGATGCGTTCTTGCAAGTGGTTTTTGCTGCCAACGCTCCCTGCAAAACCTCCTGTGTCACCGTAAAGGGGCGTGGAAATCTCGCCCCCGACTTTTACGAGGAACTGTGGCTGCCTGTGCGCATACCAACGTTCTCACGTCACATTGGGCTCTCGATATGGGACCGCGACCTCACGTCACCAAACGAATTGGTAGGCGTTGCTTCTCACGATTACCTACAAGTTCCAGCAGCTCTAGTTGCAGAGCATCAAGCTCCTGAAAGTCCACAGAAAGTAGGTTTACTGATGGGAAATAGCGACGAAGACGAAGGTGCTGAACTCGAAGGAGAACTAAGTGAATCCGCCACCCAAGAGAAGATGGAGTTGGAGGAAGAGCAAGAAATCCTTCTAGCAGCAGCGCCGCGATGGTTCAACCTCTACGGGCCTCCGTTGCGTGGCACAAATCCGAAGCGCCAGCAACTCGTGTCTCGTCATGCTGAACTCGGCTCAACATATCGCGGTCGAGTACTGGTTTCAATGGTTCGTGTTGAGTCACCACGTCCCGAAGACGGAGAGAAGATGCACACGAAGCAAATGCCTGCTTCAGAACGGGAACAGTTTGAGCGGAGCATCCCCAGGACTGTCAAGTACGTGCTCCGCGGGGCATTATTTTGTGGTGTTGAGTTACCAAGAGCTTCTCAGACGTCGCTGACTGGAGGTGCGTCGCAAGTTCGAGTGACCATATCCCTAGGGCCATACACCATCGTGTTTGAGAGCCAAGATGTCGCGAAGGATGGCTCCGCTAATTTTGAGCAGTGCCTGGAGCACCGATCAGCGTTAGAGCTACCAGCAGATTTGAGCCAGATCCCGGATATTATCGTCACGCTGAGTCGTTCTGTCGGTGGTGTTGCAGCAGCCACAAGTCGCAAGGAGGAGTTTGTAAGCGTAAGTTTCGCACGCTTTCGAGCGGAAGATTTGTTTGCGCGCGGATTTACTGCAAAATCTCAGTGGCTGGTGATGAAGGAAGAGATTGCTCGACGACAGACTCGACACGCGCTTGAAAGCTCGCAAACCCCAGGCGTTCTTCTGCTTCGGTTGGGATTTGGGCGGGTGGAGATGGCTACACGGCATCCTTGGGACTCCGAAGGCGACACCTCAGAGCTTTTCAGCCCGTTCCGATCCCCAAGACTACACAGAGAGATCCGTGTGCATGTTTTCCAAGCTCGTGGATTGGAGTCGCCAGCTGGGGTGGCGCGCGTTCCCAGTCCGGTCGTCAATGTTCGTTGTTGCGGGCAGCAAAAGAGCACGAAGACTCGTCCGAATACCCCAGCGCCACTCTTCTACGAGTCGTTAGTCTTCCTTACGAATGTGCCTGCGACCGATGTGATTTACACGCCTGAGATCGTTCTACAAGTACAAGATGTGGGCGGAAGTGGAGGAGTTCTTGGGGAATTGAGATTGTCGCTAGCTTCAGCGGTGCGATCTGTCGCTACTGCGGGGTCGCCGAAACCTCGATGGTATGAGCTCAAACGACCTCGAAGTAGATCTTCTACTTCAGTAAGTTTACTACTTGCTGAACTCGGTGGAGGCAGCGGATCGTCCGGGCAATTACTCGTAGCAGTCCAGTACATCGACCACACAGGATCTTCACCACCTGCAGTCCTCCGTGAGCCTGCGCCAATCACTCCAAAGTACACAGAGGCGAATCTCGACATTGTTGCTCTCGGTGTGAGGCATCTAAAGGCACTCAGCACGCTGGGAGTACGTCGTCCTCATGTCGAGTTTGAGCTTGTGGGTGGGTACTTTGTTGATGGATCGAATGTCAAACGAACGCAGTCGGGTATGCCAGCCGGGGGTTCTAGCGCTTTAGGCAGTAGCAAGAACGCAAACTTCCTAGACAGGATTGTGGCGCACGTCAAGCTGCCAGTGGAAACTTTGTACGCTCCACAACTACAGATTCGAGTGTGTGATTCGACACTAGGTGGGCTTCGAAAGACCATACTAGCGTCCTGTATTGTTGATCTCGCCAGCAAACTTCCGTGGAGCCCGACGTATCGCGTCGAAGTTGCTGAAGGCGCCGGATCTCCTTTCAGAAGCCCATCCAAGCGTAAGACGCTCGGCTTCAGTAAAGTCCAGGACAAACAGTCAAAATCTGGTGGAAAAAGCACTGGTGCGAGCGCAGATGCAACTGATACCAGCCCGAAAGATGAAGACGACGTGGACTACATCTTTGACGAAGGCCAGCCAGAAGCAGAAACAGATTATCCTACAGACGACGGCATTGGGGTTGGTGACCTCAACCTCCCCTCGGTGTTGCACTCGCACGCTCGAACGAGTAGTGATAAACCGTTGGAGGATACTGACCCTGCGGTGATCGAACAGCGTCGTCGCGAGGAAGAACGACGATACTACGCGGGTAAATCGGCGCTATTGCTTGCGCATCGAAGCAGTAACAGGCTAAGAGGGTCTGCTCTGGACTCACCACGAACTAGTCGCGACCAGGAGCACCATCGCGCCCCGTATCTTCAAGGACGAGACTGGTGGATTTCTCAATACGGTGGCGAAGAGTTGGAGAACTTCTTTTCAAGCCCAGCGCTCGAAAGCTACCAACTGAACAGACCAGTGCTAACGCGTCCAAACCTCCTGCGGTTTGAGCGAGTCCGAGTGCAGCTCCGTGCTGGAGTCTTTAAAGGCCGCATCACAGTGATGGAACGAAGAACCAAGAAGGAATCGCGGTCTCAAGAGGAGGAGCGAGCGAAGCAGGAATACTTGGAGCTGCGTCGACTGCAGGTCGGACCCCAACCCTTGATCGTACGAGTGTACGTGCTGCGTGGACAAAACTTGCAAGCCAAGAACTCCAACGGCTACTCGGACCCGTATCTACGTCTGAAGCTAGGAAGCAACCGCGTCAACGATCGCTCCAACGCTTGCACGAACACGCTGCAGCCAGAATTCTTTCGTCTGTTTGCGCTGGAGACGACTCTGCCAGGCGCTTCTCAGCTTGACATTTCGGTTTGGGATCGAGGACTGGTCTCGGATCAACTGATCGGATCTACGACGATCGATCTGGAGGAGCGTTGGTTCCATCGCGAGTGGCAGGAGATTGGCGATGGTCGATCTTCACCTAGGAAACGAGGCAGCAATCTGAAACCAATCGAGTATCGCCATCTCTACGTGCCCCAGAGTCGCTCAACGTCGCAGGGCTTCTTGCAGCTGTGGGTGGATATCTTGACCACACAAGAAGCTGCGCGCATCGAGCCTGTAGATATCTGCCCTCCTGCTCCGAAGACATTTGAAATTCGTTTGGTGATTTGGCGCGCGGAAAACGTTCAAGATCAATCCCAAAGTGAGATAAACGACTACTTTGTCAAGGCTTGGATGGAGAGTGGCGGTGATTCCGGCAGTAGTCGTGCGGAAAGCACAGACACGCATTGGCGCTGCGCGAACGGCAAACCTTGCTGGAATTGGAGACTTGTCATGAAGACCGAGTTCCCTCCCCGATCACCCGAGATGGCGCGGCTTCACATCCAGCTTTGGGATAAGGACGTGCTCAAGTGGAACGATGTGCTGGGTGAAGCTCAATTGGATCTGTACAAGTGGCTGCGTCGTGCGTACGAAACCAATCGATCCGTGGCTCCTTTCCTTGAGCTCAAGCGTCTAGCTCGACAGTCTGTAGTTCCTGGAGGCAGCTATCAAAATGATCACAACAACGATGTTGACGAGAATACCAGTGATGGATTCGACAACAGTGACTACGAATCGAGCGAAGAGGAAAGGACCACTACCGTCACGGTGGTACCTCGCGAAGACAATGCGTTGCTGGGTCGGAACTCTACGAACTCTTCTCGTAAGAAACGAAAGCACTTGGCTGGAATTAACAAGCGTCAGGAGCCTTCCCTAGCGGAGCGCAAACTAGCGAAGGCTCAAAAAGACGAGGCCGACGCGGAGGCAGCGATCAATGGGCTCCTGGATTTCATGGGACTGGGTAAACTCCCGGATGATGCCGAGTGGATTCCTATCTACTTTACGGATCGTGAGGCTGCCGTGTCCATGGAAATGGGACGAATTGGTATCTCAGTACAAATTGTACCAGAGGACGAAGCGATAGCGTCTCCAGTGGGTAAAGGCCAAAATGCGCCCAATCTCAACCCGTATCTGCCTCCTCCAGTCGGGCGGATGAGGTTCAATGCCAACCCGATCGCTATGTTCAAAGTACTCGTCGGACCTCAAATGTGTATCCGGTTGTCCATCATGTGCTGCTGCGTTGGGTGCGTCTTGTTCATATCTGTCTTCGGCGCTACGCTCATGAGTACGCTTACGTATCTCCAAGCAGTCGAAGGAAAGCATTCCCGTGTGAGAAGACCGTAATGGAGAGAAAGTGAGAATGAATTCAAGCTAATGCTGTGCGAAGAGACTGAGGAAATCCTTGCCTAAAGAAGTACGCAGTGGTGGTGAGCGGGACGCTGGCAGTCTTGATCCACCACACCCTCCGGAAGTGGGAGGCGGAGGAGCTATGGGCATCGAGGCATCCCCTAAAGCAGTATAGTCGTCCAGATGCAGATCCGTCATTTCCGTCGCTGCGACCGTCATGAGGTCTTCGGACGAATAAAGCGGCGTTTGCTCGATTGCGGTCTCCGGGTCCATTGAATCGTAGTCAACAGTGGATGAAGAGCCTACGAAGAAGGGGTTCGAGCTTGAGCGGATCCACTGGAGTTCTGGCTTGTCCGTCACGGAGATGGTGGCCTTCGCAGCTGCCATTTTCGACGCAGCAGCCGCTCGTCTCGAGGGAAAGTGACTTTCGACAGTCTGCTGAGGTTCATGTTGGGGTTGCTGCTGCTTGCTCACGAATTTACGGCTGCAGTATTGGGGACCTTCGCTATCCTCGAGATCATCCTCAATCGCCACGTCCACGTCGGGCTCCAGTGCAGGCCGCGGACTTGGCAGCGAAATGATCGTTTCGAACAGATGCGCGTTGTCAATCTGGTCATCCTTGCCAAACCACTGAAGCTGGCTTTGCCCAGCGTCAAGATCAGCCGACATTGCTTGATCACTTCCACGACTTCCGTCCGAACCTTTCACCGCCATCCGCAAGAGCTGTTCTTGGTTGCTGAATGTCGGCCAACGGCGTCCATGACGAGGTTTCTGTGTCGTGTTCAGCCCTGACGATGAAGGAGTCGAGTGCGAATCGGACGGCGAATCCAGCGTCGTCTCCCTTGCATCCGTCGTGACTTCAATCCTGAACGGAGGAGGCACGCTCTCATCAACGTCTGCGAATCCGTCCGTCTTTGGGTCGTGGTGAGCCTGGTTGCACGAGAAGACACTGTTCTTGTCGACAACACCTCGGCGAGACGCTTTCACAGTTCCTTGCTGGCTGTGGCGCTTGGCCTTCACCATGTACCTCGATGGGGGACGATCGCCAGCGGTTGCATCGGGAGGTGGACAGTCTGAAGGACTGCTTCTGTGACTGCTACGTGCACTGCTAGTGGTGGAGGAGCTCGCACTTGAACTCGAGCTGCCACCACGATGGTCCGTGGTTTCTGGGGCATCAAAGGCATTGGCGTCGATCAGATGAGTAGGGAAAGCATGGCGCTGGCGAGAAGGAGGACGATCGGCGAGCTCCTCGGCCACGGGGACTCGCGCTCGTGGCTTTTTGTTGACTCCGGCCGACAAATTTCGATACTTGCTAGCTCGAGAAGGCAGCGTTACCCGTGTGGCAGCATGGTTGTTGTTGTTGCTAGAGCCAGTCAACCAGTCTTCATTGCTTGGGATTGAAAACGTCTCTGGCCCAGCACCGAAATCCTTTTGCTGAGCTTGATGAGCCTCTTTGTCCTCCTCCGGATCGCTGTTGTTGCCACTGGTATTCTGACTCCCGACCAAGCGGTAAGATAAATCTGTAGCACCGAGTAGCTGGCTTTCGTCAAGTCGCTTCCTGTTGGATGGACGAATGGAGGAGGCTGAAGATGTCAAAGTTCGTCGCGCAGCAATTGCCGCGTCTTGTGAGCTGGGAAGAGGCTGACGCTTCGTCACTGGTGGCGCCATCACTGGTGCGGCAGTGACAATAGAGTGAGAACTTGTAGGCGTACGGCGACTACTTCCACTGATGACGTTGCTTCTACGTCTGCTGCTGGGCTGCAAGTCCCCCATGACAGTATCACTGTCACTTGGTACGTCACGATGGCCGCGTCGACTCACGTGGGTTTTTTCTCGACGGGCTTCGTGCTCGATTTGGTGACGTTCAGGTTCTTCAGGCCCTTGTGAGAACGTCGTGGAGCTGGTTCCAGGTGATACCGTGCGCAAACGACGACTCTTACGCTTGATCTTGGCACCGGACGAAGAACCTTCGCTCGAAGACGGCAATTTCATGGTTGAGGAGAGGAGACTCATGATTACTATCTGTAGTTCTTGGGGGAATGCTAGACAGCTGAGACTGCGAAAGAATTGACAACTCGGTTTGTGAGAGGAGAACGTCGTTGCATGAACGCTAAATTGGTCTGCTAGACCAGTTTCCAACAGGCACTGGAATTAGATGGAATGTTTTTCAACGTTGTATTTCTGTGAGGCGCTTGTGTTGAAAGTGAACTTATGCTGATGAGTGCAGAGTAGCAAGAAAAGCAACGTAACACGCCAAGAAATCTGTGTACGAGAGGAACGGGACGGTCGTGGCCGGAGGAATACGTCTCACAGCCACGTTGTCGCTTGCAATTAGCTTGGATAGCAAGTAGCGGAGACTCTTAACTGTGACCTTGGAAGTGGCTCCTGACTGTGCAGTACGACGTCTCGTTGGCTTTGCGGTCCATTCCTTTTCGCTGAAGCGATCATCGGTCACGTTTTATCTCAGAAGGGTATTATTCAGATGACCCCCCCTACGTACCAGAGTTTTCCGAGGGCTTTTGTCAAACCAAGCATCGTCATTCGTTGAGGAGCGTGAGCGTCTGCGTCTGCGAAGAGCTCGTACCCTTCCAGTGCATCAACCACTTGATCTCCGAGAAGGTCGATTAGCGCAATCACCTTTTCAATTGGAAGGACAAGAGCTTCCGAGAAATTCACATCCTACACAAACGTCAGTCGCCAAAACAGTTCAATTCAACTGGACCGAAGCCTCACCCCTCGAGAGTGCGCTTTGTGTATGGTATCATCCGCAGTCTCCTTCTCTGGGATGCGAGCAATAGCATCGTGTTCCACTTTTCCAAGGGGTTTGACACCTATGTCGATAATGTGGATAATGTTAATATCAAAGCAACACCGAGTCAACGACACTCCACACTAACCTGGAAACACACGCTTGCAGCGTATAAGGATCACTTCGCTGCCAGTGACATATCGTGTCTGTTTGCTGAACAAACGGTAAGCACGGCGGTAAAGAGAGTCTTGAACTGCAAACTTACCCGAATTTTTTGCACACAAATTCAGCCACTCTCGGCTCGCAGCTCAAGTGTACCTCGTTTCGAATGCGTCGCTGGTTCTGGTTTCCACGACTTTGCCTACTTGTACGATGCCACCGGGAGAAAATATTACCAACTTCGCAGACGGCATCTTCTGGAACATTGTTTAGCTGCTGGATGAATTCCACCACATCCCGAGATTCCACCTCTACTGAGCTAATCCACTCCAACGCCACGCTCTCCATTCTTCTTAAAAATAAAGGAATGACAACCACATCGCGTTGTTGCAAAGCTGGCAAGCTATTTTTGCTTGCACCAACTCGATTATTTTAGCGAGATGTACTACATACATGTAGTATTCAATCAGAACAAAACAAACTTACTTCCGATATTAACTGGAAAAAAATAAATGGCACTGATAGATCCTCGAAGTTGCAATGAGGAAAAGCCTCAATAAACCGCTCGAGGGCCTCGTCGCAGTGCTCTGCGGCACCGATTGGGACCAGTGGATTTGTGGTGGGGGCGGGCATCTCCTGGCGATAAAGCCATCTGGACTAGTTCGCGGGGGTCAGACGCAGGTTCTTTTGTTGTAGTAATTTTGGGTGCACCAAAATGCTTGCCATTCGGATCATACTCTTGTCGGACTGTTCCTTTGACGGTACCACTATCCTTTTCAGCACGCGACAGCTGTCTAGGCCGACCTGGTCCACCGATGGGTCCCGAGGCGCCACTTCATTTCAAAGGTTCTTTTCCAGATTCAATCACGTAAAAGTCACCGCCACAACCGCCTTGTCCACGACAGCCTGGTGGTATTCCTCGAGTTCCCGCCAAACTTGGTCGAATAAGTTCAAGTTTCGTTTTAGTATTCCTTCCGAAAACGCCTCTAATGATGGTGCTACCAAATACGAGCCCCAATGCTGCAACACCAGCTTCGACGTCAGGAATGAAAGTACTAATAGCGACAGCTGCCGTAGTTATTAGGGGGTATCTCCCCGGAAGAACATTTTTCTAGCCCCATTCCGCGTGGTAATTTGCTCACAACGAGCTCGAAGTCCTTCAGTGTCCATAGTCTCGATACCAGTCTCACAGCTAAAGTTTTAAACCGTGACGCATCATAAACGGCGTCATCTCCATCGAGCCCTTTTCCTGCATTTTGACCAACACCTCCGTCTTGAGACATTTGGCCTTACAACAATCAAATTGGCCCACATTCGTATTGGTGCATCGATCGAGAGATGAGCGAAATCAACCAAAACCACTGTCGGGATGCCCTCAGCCATCTGAGTTTCCACAAAGTCCTTGATATTCAAGAGACCTTGTCCTGATAATTGTAAATGCCAAGCACTAATTATGTATGCCTTTGCGTTTCTGCTCCTTTGAACGTGTCGACAAACGCAGATCCGTTCCTTCAGAGTGGTCAACTAATTCTCCACAGTTTTCAAAACGCCTCGACACTTTTTTATAAGCCAATTTTCTTTGCTCTTTTTGTGATTTGGCAATCCAAAAGAAGGGATGTTTTGTTTATCCGCATCAATCCAGTTCTGTTGTGCTCTCAGGCTCAAAATCAGTATCACATTTTGTGTACACTAGAATCGAGTTTATGAAGTCATCATAGATTCGGTTGATCACATCTACCAACGCAACAGCTTGTGGGCGCTCTTGAGGAAGCGTAGCAACCAGTAAAAAAAAAATACATCTGCTCGTGTTTTGCCAGCATCCACTTCAAGATCGAGTGCACCACCAGTTCTGCGAACGGCCCGCGAGTGTCTTGACTACCGGGCATGTCGAATACCACAAATGACCGCCCCTCAATATAAGTCTTGATCACTCCAGGTATGAGTGTATTCGACTACGCTCCACTATAGATGTCGACTCCAGGAAGTGGTTTCTCGGCCACTAGAACGTGAGAATAAGCGTTTTCATTATACACAAGTGGTTTCCCTTTTCCAAACAATAACTGAACCACGGTGCCCTTGCCCACTCCAGTGGCCCCAGATATACCACTCCAATTGCTGCTTTCGTCACGATCGATCTCCTCCAGATAGGTATGCACTTGCTCAATTAATCCTCCGTCGATATCTGAATCTGAGACTTCATCATCCTGGTCCAAAATTTGCGCCATCTTCTTCCAGCTCTTGGGCCGTCAAGAGCTGATCGCTTTCTCTTCCTCGCATGAATCGATCGTTTCATCTTCCATATATGCTATTCGCTTGTATCAACCGAAGAAGATCAAAGAATGACTCGAAGAACGAAAACAAACGAGATGGATTTTGACTTGTCAACTGTAACGAAGAAATCTGAGACTGTCAAGTATCGACACTGTTCCCGAATCGCACAGCCTCCTCATGAACTTGTTGGTGCAGTCCAATTCTCCATATACTGAAGTTTACTATCTGATTCCTCAAGAAAAACCTGGATCAATATTCTCATGGACAAAGTGCCACATTATGTGTGGACGATTCTTTTCTGCTACGAGGAACGTCTTGAAAACGTCCTGGTTTGCAACAGGTTGAAGGTTTGAGTTGAGCCATCCATTCCATTGCCAGGTATCGATCCACCTTGCTTTACCATTATGGTCCGCCATAGAGAACACGAGGCCTTGGTAACGAGAGTTGATGATGAGTCTCTTGTTTCGACTTGGGTCGGGAATGTTGGCAATAGCCACAGCTTCTTGCGCAGCCAGACAGTCGGGTCGATTATTGGTGGGGCGATCAGTGACGAAGCTGGTACGACGAAACCCATCCTCTAGCGGAAAAAGAAACTGCAAACGCTGCAGTGCCTCCTTCACTCCCGTTTCGAGGTGCACTCCCCACACAAAACGCAACCAGGTCGCTACCATGAGCTTCACGCAAGCTGTCGATCCAGCGATTGTTCGTAATAGTTGATTGTTGAGACTGTGTCTTCTGAACCATTCGTAAGGGTAAGAATCCTGGTTTCTTGCCGATCGCCATTGTGGTCTGGGTAGGTAAACAAATGGCTTCGGTTGACTGCGCTACGGCAAATTGAGAAATGCAGGGTGAGCGAGTGTCGATGCTGTTGAAAGCCAGCTTACAATGTGCAGCAGTTCAGGAAATACACAGAAGATGAAAAGGATTCTTACCGCGTTTTAATCCAAGAGTACTGTCATCAATGCACCGTATCTGGCACGAAAAAACTCTGATGACTTCGTTACTGCGGTTAGTTACTGTTTTGAGCTGCTTCACGCGCGTCTCCGTCCGCACAGTTATTCTGAGCCCTCTTATGACGCCATAACACCCGTTGATCGTCCTGTGCTGCCAGCAGCTACTGCAAGATATCACGGTTCTTGACCTCCGTGCCGGTCGCGGCTTGCATCTGTTGCTTCGCCACTTGAGAGTCATGAATTGGTGAGCACACTGTTGAGCACTTGATCCTGGCAGGGATCTTGTCGATTCGCAAGTCTCAATGCAGCCAGCATTGCCAATAATTCGTCGCTCACGAGTCTTCACGGCATCCCCGTCTCGGTTATGAGGAAAAATACAGGCATCCGCTGCATCGCAGTCTCTTTGCCCATTTTTAAACGCACTTCCATCACAGAAATCCACCAATGTAGGTGTGGTTCGCATACGCTACAAATGGAGGACCATCGTCACCTTCGTCGATTTCGCACTCATGGTCCGTTAGGAACACTCCGCCTCTTTGAGAGGCGGAATTTTCTTGATCTTGGTGTTGCAGAACCGCGCGTATGCTGCAAAGCACCTACGAAATCTGTGAAGATTCCTGTGAAATAATCCTCAAACTCGGCCTTGTAGGTGCGGAATATCTCCGGAATAACCGAAAACTTGGTCCATCGCTTCTTCGTGGTCCGTGTAGATGCTCGTTTCCCGACTGACAGCGACGGAGTAGTACGAGCTAGGTTTGCACTCAATGCTGCTATCCGACATGGAGAAGAGTCAAAGAACCTTGTAATGATAAACTTGCGGCATTTAGTTTCGGTCGATTAAAGAAGTAGTACTTGTAAATCCAAATCTTTTGCGAAGTCAAATATCGAAATAATCTGGGGGTGTAGTGATTCATTAGGATGAACCACTCGAGAATAAAAAGAAAACTACTACGGAGTATAGGACTACGACACTTTCTACTCAAGCCCAACCACTGGGATAGTCAACTTGTATATCGTAGCCCCTGATATTGCCGCTGTAGTTTGCACGGTTGTTCTTGATATACGCCTGGGCTTCGCTGTAATCCAGAAATTTCTTCATCCGGAAGCCTGAATAGCCGTGCACTTGGTCAACTGCGTCTTCGTGACCAGTGTAGATACCAGTACGACGCCCGACTGCCACAGCATAATACCATTGCTCATCGTCGTCCTCTTCCGCAAGCTCATTGCTTTTACACTCTTCATCACTAGCACATTTGTTGATCTCAACGTACGCCGCGGCTTCGTCATAGTCCAGAAACTTCTTCATCATGAAGCCAGAGTATCCGTGGACTTGCGCTTTAGCGTCTTCCAAATTGGTGTAAACTCCGATGCGGCGCCCAACTGCTACAGCATAGTGCCAGATTTCCTCCTCTGGTTCCGGTTCTGTCTCGTCTTCATAGGCATTCCCCCACTGATCGTGATCCCCATCACTTGAGTACGTCCGATTAAAATCGATATACTCCTCAGCTTCATTGTAATCCTGAAACTTTTTCATCCGGCTGCCCGAGTACCCGTGGACTTGCTTGATTGCTTCCTCGTAGGTCGTGTAAATGCCAATAGAACGTCCCACTGCCACTGCGTAAAACCAGGTAGGATATCCTTTATCTGTTTCGCGCTCCTCACTCTTCTCCTCTTCATCGCTGTAGCACACTTGGAAAGATCGAATATACGCCTGAGCGTCTTCCAAGTCTTGAAACTTTCTCATCCGACAACCAGGATAACCGTGCACTTGGGCGATTGCATTTTCAGGATACCCGTAGATGCCAACAACACGTCCGACAGCCACAGCGTAATACCACGTTACTTTTTCCACGTGTGGTGCAGAATCCTCTGCTTCCTCGCTCTTCTCCTCGTCGTCGCCAAAATATGCCTGGTTGTTGTGCATATACGCCTTCGCATCTTCATAATCTTCGAACTTCTTCATTCTGAAGCCAGAGTACCCGAGAACTTGCTCCATTGCTGCCTTATGGTTCGCGTAGATACCAACACAGCGCCCAACCGCCACCGCATAGAACCATGTCTGCTCTTCCTCTTCCTCACTCTCGCCATCACTCGAGTACACTTGATTAAAAGCAATATACTCCTGCGCTTCATCAAAATCCGAGAACGTCTTCATCTGAGAGCCTGAGTACCCACGAACTTGCTCCATCGCGTCTTGGTAGTCCATGAAAACTCCCGTCGACCGCCCCACCGCCACGGCATAAAACCAAACTTGTCTTCTCTTCTCCTCCTCTTCTTTCCTCTTCCTTTCTTCCATTAGAAGCAAATTAATTCTCTCGATGTACTTCACTGCATCGTCATACTCCAAAAACGCATCCATCCGAGCGCCAGGGAATCTGAGAATTTGGCCCCGAGCGTCTTCATAGTCCAGAAAGACCCCCGTTGAGCGTCCCACTGCGACCGCATAAAACCATCTGTCATCTTCTTCATGATTTTGTTCTTCTCCCTCTTCTTCCTCCTCCTCTTCTTCCCCTTCTGTTAAACTTTCGCAGTAAATCTCGAACTCCTCCAAATACTCGCGAGCGTCCTCGTAATCGCTGAATTTCCGCATGCGGAAGCTTGGGAACTCGTAAATCTGCTGATTCGCCTCCTCGAATCTAGTGAAGATACCCGTCCGACGCCCTACCGCAACAGCGTAGAACCATCTTGTCTCGCAATATTCGTAGCCGTCCTCCGAGCTGTAGCCGAGCCAGCGCATCGTAATCTGAGCGCGGAAAATTACGAGCCTCTTATATATCATGTATATTATTACTACGTAGTATATGCTTGGTAACGGTTCAGAATGAACACATAGTGAAGTCAAAAAGTCAAGTTGAAGTTGTTTTATTACCCAGTTATCTTCCCGAAGTTGTCAGCTATCCAGCGGCGAGCGAGCAACGCTGAGTTTTGGCCTTCTCGTGGGGTTTGTTACACCATTCGGGGCCGTTGTCTGTATCGACGAAACACTATGATATCGTACGATGTTTCTCGGCTTCAAGCAGCACCGTGTAGATATCCCGGCGTTTCACAGGCTGGTTCCTTGCGTTGTTCCACCAGTTGTCCTGTCAGTTGTCAATCCACATCAGACTTCCGTCATGGTTTGACATGCTAAAGACCAGAATTTGGTAGCGAGAATACCATAGATGAAGAGCTGTCGTTCTTGGTCCGGGTCATACGCATTGGCGCTCGTCGTGGCTTCTTTCGCGGCATCGCAGTCCGCATGATTCCTTGTTGCTCTTCCAGGAACTCGAGAGAAGCGGAAGTTGTTTTCAAGAGGGAAGTACACTGCGTATGCTACCTCCTTCAACTCAATTCCTAGACGCATTTTTGGCACTAAATGCAACCGGGGAGTCGCCATGCACCTCACACAGGCTTTCGAGCCACTGTTTCTCAGCTTCATGAATTCCTGCCAGTATCGTCAATATTAGCAAGTAGATGATACCATACGTGTAGTACTCGCATGTCATTATCACCAACCTATCGCGAAAAATTATATGTTAGTTACGTCGAGTAAAGGAATTGTTGGGACACTAACAGGTTTGTTCCGCCAGATTAGACGTTCAGCACGTTTTGAGCAGCTTCGCGTGCCGTACAATGCGCAATTTCATTCCAAAAGGCCTCCCAAGTTCGACGCCCACTATGCGCTTTCATACAACGCCACTGCACGTGGCGATTTCCCTGGGCAGCCATCAATTTCTCCAGGATGTCGTGATTTTTGATGTTGGTGCCGATCACAGTTCTCCACCCGTTGTTTCTCCACCGGTAGATCCATTTGCTCATCGAGTCTAGCAACAGGCGGCTGGCCGAGTAGATGAACAAAACTTTCGTTTGTTCGGGATCCTCAATATTGGCGCGTTCCAAGGCAGCCAAAGCTCCCATATACTCGGCACGGTTACTTGTCGGCCACCGTCCGTCGTGTCCGTCGAGAGTTCGTACGACATCCCACGCTCGGTTGTGTGGAAAAATACAAGAGTCCGCCGCTTCACAGTCCGGATCGCTATTGGTAAATGCACTACCACTACAAAAAGCAGAAATTGAGCTTGGATGAAGGGCATCTGGAAAGTCACCTCTTCCGCTGTTCATTGCGTAGGCAAACCACAGTCTGGAGCCGTCTGATACCTAGTAAGGATTGTCAGCTTGCAGTCCGTAGTTTTTCAGGAATTCATGGGCGTCTTCCAACGTTGGGAACTTCTTGGACTTGGCGCAGAAGTAGCCCTTTGTGCTCCTTGATGCGTCATTCTCGCTCGTCTGCATCGACCAATCACTACGGCATAGTACCAGTCCGAGTCGTGGTCCTCCTCAGCGTCATCCATCTCTTCGTTCTCACTGAAGCTGTTCAAACCTCCATACGCCATGTCGGTGCTGCTTCCTGAGTTGGACCACGAGTCGCAATGTGAAGGTGTTCGACAAAACTATGTATCAACCCAGATCGCCGATCCCGAGCTCATGTTAAGTACGACGTCGTACGGTCAGATTGGGTGCAATTTATTCCCAGCTTGATTGATGGGGGGGTTCTATCTATCAACAACTCAACTGACTTGTATTCGTACAGGCAAAGTCTGTTCGGTATCCGGTTACACATCTTGCTTGCAGAACGAGCATCAAAATGCACAAAAGGTTTATTTTTCACTCCATTCGCTTGCAGCTTCCTTCATCACCATCAAGAGTTAAACTAAACTATTGCTCCCTTAGTTTTAGTCGTAAACGCTTTGAAGTGATTATTATGATGTATCATAGGTATTCATGCCGTAGCACAAGTTTTGATCCGATACAGTAATCTTTCGTCGGACCAATCACCGCCGTCCACACTAAATCGTGGGGCTGTCAATCGACGTAAACAGTCGCGGTCTCCCGGTGGTTGAGCTCATTCTTCAATCCGCCACGTACTTCACAGGTTGGTCTCTTACATGAGCATGCAGTTGTCTGTGGTTCTCTGTCTGTCTGCAGCATTATTGCTCTGCATGTCCCCTTCCATTGCCGCCTCTTCTATTGCAGAGGTGGAGCTGGATGCCGAGGCCGAGGCCGAGTGCGTGTCTAACGGAGACGCTGCCTGTGTGCAGGACCAGTTCCAGTCGACCAGCGGCTTCTCCTCTGTATCTGACAACATGTTCAACACGCGACGCATCGCCCACAAGTTCATTGCCCGGGAGCAAGGGGAAGGCGTCGGGGCCACAGTGAGACGCTCGCTGGGCTCGCAGCAGCTCCGCAACTTGGACCCTTTCCTCATGCTGGACGAGTTCAACGTGGGACTGCCCGGAGGCTTCCCTGATCACCCGCACCGCGGCTTCGAGACAGTCACGTACATGCTACCCACTTCCAAGGGCCACATGGGCCACGAAGACTTTCTAGGCAACAAGGGCGAGCTCCGGCCGGGAGATCTCCAGTGGATGACCCCCGGAAGGGGCATTCTACATGCCGAGATGCCTGTGAGCGAAGAGAAGGCCCATGGCCTGCAGCTGTGGATCAACCTCCCCAAGGCCAAGAAGATCATGGAGCCGAGGTATCAGGAGATTAGTCGGGACACGGTGCCCCACGTCTGGGATGACGCCAAGAAAGTGGAGGCCATCGTGTTCGCAGGAGAAGTGTTCGGTCAGAAGGGTCCGATTCAGACTGAAGCGCCCGTAACGTACATCCACTTCCTCATGAAGCAAGGCGCGGAGCTCGAGTACAATATCCCTGCTGGCCACAATGCCTTCTTGTACACGCTGACGGGGTCAGGCAAGTGTGCGGGCGAAGATGTCCAGGCCCATCACGCTATTGTGTTGGAGCAAGAAGGCGACGGTGTTCACGTTACGACGGAGGACAAGGACGGCCTCGAGTTCATTGTGATCAGTGGCCAGCCTCTGAACGAACCGGTGGTGCAGTACGGACCCTTTGTCATGACTTCGGAAGCGGAAATTCACCAAACGATCCGAGACTACCAGAGCGGCTCGAACGGCTTCGAGAATGCGCCCAAGTGGACGTCGGACATTGGCAACCGCCGATAAGCACAAAACGATCCTAAAGGAACTAATGAAAACAGAATTTGTATCTATGGTGTTGATATTCGTGGAATAAGCACGACAGCGTCGCCCATCTCGAACGATGCCACACTACTCGCCATTCTCTCTTCAGATCCCTCGCCTTCATTGGACAAGAAGATCTCGAGCGAACAAGGTAAAGTTGCTCGGCATGAGTGTGTACTTTGCGATGGCGATAGGACGCGGCCCTGGAATCTACATGCAACTCGAAGACGCCGTGGAGAACATGGGAGGCGTCTCCAATTCCGAGGTCATGGTGTTATTCACGTTCAAAAAAGTTTGAACCTTCTTCGAACAATTCAATCTGGTTGTCGACCATGACCATGCCTACAACGACGGTGTGCAATATTGGTTCGCCTACGACGTGAACGGTGGAAGTGCCAACGCTCCTGATCCCAAACACCCCGACACCCTTATGGCCTTTTGCGACGGAAGTGCAATTGGCAACGGACAACGCTACATGCACTGTGCTGGAGGTTATGCATCTTCCCTCACGACCGGGCTCTGGACGTTGCGGGGTCGATCAATTGGGCGACTAACAACCAATCGGAGTACCGGCTGCTTTGCTAGGAGCCAACATGAGAAATCCGAGTCAGAACAAGGTAATGTACATCTACTCGGACAGTAAAGTGCTTATTGATTCCATGAACAAGTGGATCTACAACTGGCAACGCTACGGTTGGCTGACAGTAAGAGGAACTGAGGTCAAGAACCGTGACATCTTGGAGCAGTTGGTGAACGCTAAGGGCGACCGTCGAGTACTGTGGCGCCATGTGAAAGCTCACACCAACAAACGCGACTAGGAATCGCACTGGAACGCGATCGCAGACGTCCAGGCTCGAGACGTGGCTCGCGACAACTACGAGAACAACTTCTGAGTTGAAGAAAATGGGGCTGTTGTTTTCAGTGAGGATGTTTGCTTGGCATACAATTCTGCGTGAAGCTAGCCAAAATCTCCAAAGATAATGGGGCTCGTAGATACTTTCAAAGGTATTGCCGTGCCACCTTGGCATCTTGCTTGCTCCATACTATTCAGTTGATACGTATATAGGCTGGAGAGTTCAGAGATCGATCCAATACACGTTGGTTATCAACCCGAATCCCACGTCCCAAGCGCTTGCACTAACCGTCGGATCAAAGTTGAGCCATGAGGTCATTTCACAACTCACCAAGCACAAGAAATCTCCTCAAGCCATGGCTAAGCAAGTTATATTCTACGCAGTGACGAATGGGCGCTGCACGAGTACCTTCACGTCTTGGATCCGAGTGCTCGACGCCACGGTGGGCTATCCTGGCGCCAAGGTCAACAAGTTCCCAACGTTAGCCAAAGCTGAGCAGTTCATGAAAGAGAACGCCTGCACCACTCGAGGCAATCAAGTCGCGAATGGCTTGTGTGGCCCTGTTTACGCAGTGGCTGTAGGTCGTCGACGCATGGGCATCTTCACGGACCGAAGCGAAGCTTTGCGCCAAACAATTTGCTACTCGGGGGAACAGTCTGAAGAAGTTTTCAAGCTACAGAGCTGCAGTCAAATTCTTAGACCACCATAACTAGCGCAAGATGCTCCCGAGCAACGACAGCTCCGAAGCTATACTGAGCACTGACTGTGTGGACGATGGCTCGGACGCAGAGACCAGCGTGGGTTCGTCAGAAGAATTGAATCTTCAGGATGCTGCTCGCCCCGAGATAACTCCAAAGCGTGAAAGAGATGACGAGGGCGATACAGCAGAGATTCGTCCAACTCAGTGTCGCCGAGTTAACAGTGACCGGCCCGTCTTGAAGGAAGGCATTTACGCCTTATGCTACGGGAGCCTCGTTCACGACAGTCAGGGGGGTCAGACCGTGAAGGCGATCTGCGAATTTACACTTGTCTCGGAATGGAATGCAGACGCTTCACGACCCAAAGCTAACAGCGACAGATGCAGGACTTCTGGCAGTGTTGGAGGCGCTGAGGCGTGCGTCGAGACAAGACCGGAATTCTGAGGTTGAAGCGACAATTTTCACGATTAATCGGCCACTCTTTGATGTCCTATGCAAATGCGTAGACGGTGGTTGGCAGTCACCGTGATCTACTGAAGCTCATCGCCCAGGAAAAGTGCGGTCGTTGCATGAAATTTCTCCACCTTGGTGGTGCTTGCAAATGGGGTGTCGAGCGCAGCGATTGAGATCAACAAACGGAAACCTAAGGACGACTTGAGCAAGAGGATTTGACGCGCGGCAAGGCTGCCATTTCACGTTGAGTTTAGGATGTATGGATGCGTTCATTTATCGCTAACTTACTGTAGTAATCAAGTTGTGTGGCCCTGCTGCGAGGTACCAAAGTGTCCCACACTTTGCTGAAACTGAGCAGTGCCTTTCGAGATAACCACATACCCAGAAGGGTTGACCATTGCCCAAACGAGACTAAACAAGCAAACGACTTCGTGTAGGCGTGAAACAAGCCTATACAGCTATTTTGTGGTTTTTGACCACATCAAAGTTCCTGTCCTCGTACCACATTCAATTTTTGCGTACGGCACTCGAAACGTCCAAAAAATTCCAATCACATCGTACTTTCCTCCAATCATCGTCTTCGCATAATATTTTCTGATTCCTGCAGAAACCAAAACTCCAAGCGAGAAGCCGCAGACTCCGCGACGTCCCGCCATGGCGCTGCCAGCCATCGGAGAAGACGCTAAGATGCAGGTGGAGCTGTCGCCGTCTCCCGTATCCCCGTACGCGTCGCTGGTCCGAGCGCCGTCGCTCTCGCCGCGCTCCGTTTCGTCCACTTCGTCGGTCGAAGTCGCGACTCAAAAGGCGTTAAAACCAAAAAGTAAAACCAATTTCCCCCAGCTTCAATGGAGATACCCCCAACCCCAGGAGGAAGACGACGTGGTGCCAATTCGACGCCGATTCCACAGCTCCGACGTCATTTTACGGACTAGCGGAGCAGCTTTGGCGAAACTCAACAGCCACTTTTACGACACCAATTGGGGGAAAAGCACTAACGGGTTCAGTGACACCAGCAGCTACAGCCACTTTAGTGGAGGAGAAGAGTACGAGCCGGAGCCGCCACTTGCAGACCCCGCAGAGCTGGCTAGACTAGCCTTGAGGAGACGGACGTGCTCGGAGAATTTTACTAAAAGTTCAAGAGTGCCGTTGTCTTTTTTCCACAAGGAAAACGCATATTACGATTCGGATAATGCAAGTTTTGACTATTCAGCCGAGCGACGGAAAGAGAAGTCGATGATGGAGGAGGAGGAGGAAGAACACAAAACCGATGAGGACGACGCTTTTGCTGTTGACAATTTGTTGGCAGAGCTGCATGAAGAGTTTGAGAAGGAGGGGCGTGTGGATGACGCGGACGTACAACCAGTTGATGATTTCTTTGACTCGTGGCCGTCGCAGTCGTCGAGTATTTTGCCCAGTGGGTTGCATAGTGGGGTTGGATCTGCTCCACTATCCGGATCGAACTACTCGGTCGAAAGCGAGGAGAAGCTGCGCAACCTACAGAAGTTGTACCAGGAAGGATTCATCACGGTGACAGAGTACAAGGACCGACGCGTGCAGTTGGTGGACGAGTTGAGTGAAACTGATCGAAGTATGCGCAATATTAATTCGTTTACTTGCGTGCAATGCCTATTGGACAACGAAACTAAGAGCTTAGCTGATAATATTTGATCGTGGATGTGTATAATCTTGCAGCAATCGCGAAAACGTCGGATTTGCTTTCTCTGGAGTTGCCGATCGTCTATCGCGAACCGCCGGACTTTGCGCTTTTGCGTGACCGTGAAGCCATTAAGCACGTGTTTGATTCGGAGCAGCGAAAGGTAAGTGCGATTTGCGGCTCTCAGAGTCCCGTACTTCGAAGTTTGTTCTATCACTGACACGCTAGTTTTCCTTTTATGCAGTGGACATCATCGCGAATTAAAGTCAAGATTGATACAGAACCGTTTGCCAAAGGAGGGCTTCGCCAGGTATTCCACTTGCAAGACCTCAGCATCCCGCTTCCTGCTCTACGGGTCGACGATCCCGACGAGGACAGTGTGATGTCAAAATATACCAGCTACGTGGCAAAAATCGCCATCGACCTCAACGAAAACCCAGACACGTACTTCAAAGACGTAGAAATGCAGGCGGTTGCGGCCAAGTACGCAAATCTGTACAACACATACAATCCACCGCGCCGCGTCGAGTTTTTGGAGGCATGGATTCTTCAGCTGATACCGAATGGTGGGGAAGGTGACGAGGGGAACGTCGAGAACCTGACACTAAGTGGCACAATTTGTGGCGTGGAGCCCTTCATTGCTGGGGAGTACCACAAGCACAATAATAATTTTGGCTACGTGAGCGAGCTGGAGCGCAACACACCACAGGCCTTTTCGCACTTCACGTACGAGGCTTCAGGAGAACAGATTCTCGTCGTCGACATCCAGGGCGTTGGAGATCATTATACAGACCCGCAGATCCACACGAGGCGTGGCAAAGAATTTGGCAAGGGCAACTTGGCTTTGCGAGGTTTCGAGCGTTTCCTAGGTTCGCACCGCTGCAACCCGATTTGTCGGTATCTTAAACTACCATTAATCAACCCGAAGGACGAAGGTAGCAGACCTGTAGATCCCAAGGGGACAATACCGGCTCAGACGTACATGAACCAACCTCGGGTTGTGGTGGACCAGGTTGATTCGGTACTATGCCACTATTATGGCGACTCACAGGCTTTCAAGAAATATAACGCGAAGAAAAAACGCGAGAAGAAGAAGCGTGACAAACATCAGCAAAGGAATCACCGTCGTTCGGGGCACGAGGAGAGATGGCAGGCGGAGCAGGATGTAGAAGAGGCCAGTGGGTGTGGCAGTGGCGGCGTAGGCATGGAAAGCGCTGCAGGGATGCAGCAAGCAGGCAACAGATTTGCAGTAGCACTTACGGACCATCAGCGATCATGCACGTCGTTCGTGTGCGGTGTCCCCCAGTGCCTCGTGTCATAAAGAACCAGCGAATAGAACATAGCGCGTGGTACGGAGATAGAAGTCACAGCCTGCCAATTGGGTTTACTTACAAGGTGGTTTTGCTTGATCTACACTGGTGAGATGCTCGGAAGAATGCTGTTTGGTGTTGTGGCGATGCAGTCATCTACGGCCTTGATTTTGCTTCGAAGGCGCTGAATGCGCTCGGTGACCGAGTATTTGCTCAGCTGCCGGCGCAGTGATGACGAAAATGTGAGGTGGCTGGTTCTTTCTGACTGTCCAACCTGCACTTGAGCAGCTTCATCCTCGAGAATGGCTGCGTAGGGCGCACGACCGATACTGCGTCCATACGCGGCTGCGTTTTCGGTGGTATCGAAAATCATGAGCTCCTTGAGAATTGACTTGACCACGGTCTCCTTCAGTGGCTCGTAGCCTTCGACCATTGTGACATGGTCGAAGGCGTAGCCCATGAACCCGGGAACGTGCACTGGCGAAGATGTGAACACTGGCCAAAGCGGGTTATCCACCGGCACGAATGTGATCGGGCCAACGTAGTTGGACTGCTTACGGAACGCCATGACGTGGTTGGGCGTAGCAGCAAGCACCATGCTGAGTGCACTCTGACGCTTCCAGGCTACGAAGCGAGCGATTCTTGGGTCACGAAACTCGATGATGTCGCAGAACATGGCGACAAAGCCGTGCTCTTCGGTGGAGGCGCAGTATTGCTCCAACGCTTGGTGTGTGTGTTGTACGGCGTGCGTGTGTGCCAGCTCTCGGTCCAGCTCGTGACGCAACGAAAAGAGGTACGACTTGAACGCTGACGTAGAGGTGATGACCGTGTGGAAGACCTGTCGTTCCTCGAGTAATGAGCGGTAAAGATACTCTCGGTATTGCTGGATGAAGACACGCCAAGCCGTGTTGATACCTTGTACACGACCCAGAGATTCGCCGTCCAAGTACGAAACAATCAGCAGTGCGACTCCGTCAATTGACAGCGCTTGGAGGTGGCGCTCGGAACTTGAGCTGGATACAATTTCAGTCACCTTTGAAGGTCCATTTACGTCACTGCCGACGCTGTGCACGAATGTCGACCGAAAACTGCAGGATGGATACACTGTGACTTGTTGAAAGGCTGAAGTCGCTCGTGGTGTCGTTGCCAAAGACGTTGACAGCAGCTGAAGTTGCTGGTTCATGCTGTGCTGTAGTCGAGTCGCGCCGTTTTGCACGAAGCCGAAGAGGTTCATTGCAGATGCGCGGGTCATTAGAAGGCTGTTATTAGATGTCGAAGTGGTAAATTGAGGACTGGGCATGCGTGTCAAACGCGCACTGCAACGTGTGTACTCGTGTTGAACACTTCTATCGGCTTGGCAGCTTGCGATTGGCCGATTCTTGGAGAGGCCTGGCAGCTTCTCATTGGTGGATTTGAGGACGAAGTGAGTGATGATCAAATTCAACAAGATTTCACACACTCTTTCGTGCTCTACTCACTGCTGGGGCGAGCCCCAGACGACAACAGACCATCGGCCACGCAGTCATCACCCACAACGCGGTCACTGAAGAGCCTTGGACACCAACGCCGAATGCGTTGTGAGGACAAATACGAAGTTTTTTAAGAAGAATATTTAGGTAATATTCTGGATATTATCCAATATAGCCATGTTTTCCACTATATTATTATCCGCCAATCACAAGAGTTCGACAAGGCCGTCGCCAAGATACCCGACGGTGCCCACACCGACCACTTTCTTGTATTCTCTCGCTGCATGCACGACCTCAAACGGGTTCAAACCATCGACAAGTGCATTGCAACAGTGTGACAGACCGTATTGACCTGCTCCCATCTCTCTTCTTCCTCTAATTCCCCCGTAAAATCTTCAAAACAGCGAACCAATGTGGTCTTCGGCAACTTTCCTTCTCAATGAGAAGTTCTCATACAGGCTGTATGATACAGCTGCATTTACTGTGGAAACAACGGAAACAATTTAACTATCGTCGAGGTTGCCCAATCAGCACAAGAATTTCTTCAATAACGTGGTCTTATGCGATCTCGGCCGCCGTCGGACAAGCACGAGTGGCTGAGACTGACAATTGCGGGGGCAAAGTTACCGCAGTAGCGGGACGCATCATTTGTCCGACGGCGGCTGGAGGTGAGATGTTAGTCGAACTGAAACGGACTTGCTCCGTTTGCAATTTCGAGGTGAAAATCACTTTTCGCTACGTTCATGGACAGGATTTTGGCTTTTGTGGTGGGTTTAGACCCGCGATGTGCTTCACCAGTAAATAAAGTGACTCGTTGAAACAGATACGAGAGTGTTGAAGTTGGATTTTGAGTCATGTTTGGTACGAATTGGCAAAATAGGATCCAGAGTTCGTGTGTTTTCATGGCCGATCGCGCAAATGTGATGGACATGATCTCAAAACAATCCCGGAGAAAAAAATTGGCCGCATGTTGTGACTTCAACTTCGTGGTTGATTGTTCCGGTGATAATTGAAGGCAGAAGCTACTGGTAAGCATTTGCAGCTTACGCAATGCGATAATGTATCGGTGTGCGATCAAGGCTACACCCTTTTCTAGCTCTGGAGTTATCTTCCGCACACATCGCATACTGTTGTGGTTTCAACAACGCCAAAATGCGGTAGCCGGCGCTGGTACACCTGAATAGCTATCATTTTCCTTTTCACTCAACCGGTAAGTTTTCTCAAGCACTAAAAGTTCGCGCACCCAGGATGCAAGACGTAGGGCTTCATGTCGGGGCCATCTTTATCATCCTCGTGGTATCTGCAGCTGGAACGCTTGTGCCTATCCTTTCGCAGAAACTCCCTCAGTCCAGTACCAACTCGATCGCAATGGAGGCTATCCGCGCGTTTTCGTTCGGTGTCGTCCTCGCTACGGGTCTTATCTACATGGTCAACGAAGGTGTCGAGAAGCTTCGTGATGAGGCGCTTGGGTCTATCGTGGAGGAGTACGGGTGTCTGGGTCTCGCGTTTGTGCTGATTACATTGATGCTCTTACATTTTATTGAGTGCGAGAGTGTCGTATTTTTTGGAAGCCAGGGCTCGACGCTGCACGGTCACAGCCATGGACAGTCAAACGATCACGTTAACGGGCATGAGTCCGATGGCAGTGTCCGAGACCCAACCAGTACTCGGAGTGTTGATTTTCATGCTCTTCATCCCACCGAGAGCCCGACACCAGCTAAAGCGAACGACCACGGCCCTAACGTCCAGCGCAAAATCGCCACCATCATCTTCGAAGCTGGAGTCATCTTCCACTCTGTCATCGTCGGACTCGACCTTGGTGTTACCACTGGAACCGAATTCAAGACGCTGCTCATTGCGCTATGTTTTCATCAATTCTTCGAGGGCGTCGCCATCGGTAGAGCTGCGCTCGCCTCGATCAAGAGCCGGAAGAAATTGTTCATGATCAACCTGGCCTTCACCATCACGACACCCATCGGCCAAGTCATTGGCATCGGTATCCGGAAGTCGTATTCGAGTGAATCGACGACTGCTTTGTGGGTTCAGGGGGTCTTCGATTGTGTTGCCGGTGGGATTTTGCTGTACACGGGGTTGGTTGAGCTGCTCACGTACAACATGACCACGAACCAGAAGTTTTTGACGCGCAGTACATCACAGCGCTTCACGTTGTATATTAGCTTGTGGATGGGCGCTGTGCTATAGGTAAGTGTCGAAGCGATAGGGGTGCGATATCAAAACACTCTTTTTTTTCGTCTGTAGAGTGCTCTACTGTAGAAATTTGTACTGTTCTCCGTCCATCGGCGCTAACTACTACTTAAAGTACTAGAAGTGACGCATCTGCTGAAGTCGATCCTGTATGCCTGCCAGGTGCGTCTTCTCCTGCGCTGGACGCGACACGTCGTTCGTTGCAGCTGCGCCACGATTGTAGTCGTTGAACGAGGTAATATTACTGCGCCCACGGGTTTCAACGGATGTCCTGCCAGCTAGTGATGGAGCAGCCGAAGCTGTTCTTGCTGTACGGGTCACAATATCATTCTCTCGCGGAGTGTCAAACAAACGTCGATTGATACTTGTCCCAGTACCACCATTAGTTGCGTTGCCAGCGCCGAATGATCCACCGTTAGAACCGAAATGGGTCGTGATGCGGGGTGGTGCAGAGGTGTTGGAGGATAAGCTGCCGTTTTCTCCGTCATGAAGCCCCGAGATGGGCTCAGCAGCATCCTGTTCTTTCGACTGGCCATGGCATAGGTCTTCAAGAATACCCCGAACTTGGGATGTAGGAGGGATAGCTTTCATCGACTCCTCAAAATCACCCGGCCGTGTCTTCATAAGACTATCAGACATAATTTTCAGTGCCTGCCGCATGTAGTCGTTGGCGATATTCACCAACATGACATCTGCTTTTGGTAGAGTAGAAAAGAACGTTTGCATCTGCATCAGGACACCATAAATGTCGATACCTTCGAACGGGTGCAATGAGCTGGCCTGAACGTTCGACAATTTCAGAAGAATACGACCAACAAGCTGGTCGAGTGAATCCTGCGCTTGCAAGTGCTTCAGCGAGCCATTCTTGTTGTAGTCACCGACATCGTTGTGCAGGAGGCGCTGCAACAGGTTGACCACCGACGGGTACACATCTCCAGGCCTCGCCCGCTCGATCAACATGCGCATAGCCTTGTACAAGGACTTAAACACGTTCAAGTATCGCCTGTCTTCAGGTGACATCGCCGAAATCTCCGTGTCTGGCAGATTAGCCTTGTCGGAAAACTTTACCATGCGATCGTCCATGATCTTAGAACACAATTCCAGCAAGACTCGTTCCACAACGGAGCGATCTAAGTTCGTCACTACGTCGCTCTTGAAGACCGCTGTCAATGTCGCGATGCTAATAGCAAGAATAAACATTTCCGGTCTCTTGACAGTGTCGCCAGCGTAAAAAGCTCCGTGGATAGCGTCGCACAGAGCGATGGTGATATCATTCACGCGCGAGTTCAAAAACTCAACTTCTGACGGATCGGTAGGTCGGCTGATGATAGCATACAAGCCCTTGAGAGCATTTACGCTTTCCTTGTATGCAGGTGTATCACCACGTACAACTTGTTTCGAGGAGTCCACCAACTTCTTGATTGGATCAAGCAAAAACTTTTGGATTGTCTCGATGGCGAAACCTTCATCCGCAATCTCTTCATTGGGTGAATTCATGTCAATGTCATCGTCGTAGGGCTTTACTCCGTTCTTCGGGATTGGCTCTGCAATCGGCTGTGCCACAGCAGCAACTCCACCTTCGGAAGCTTGGCTAAAGATTTTAGTAGGCGCTGCCGCCGTAGTAGCGGGCGTTCGGGCGAAACCAAAACCAAAACCTTTACGTTGTTGCTGCTGAGGCATCTCCTGTTCCAGGGCAATTTCCTGTTCAGCTGGTGCGGTATTTCCATTCGGTAAACTGCTCGCGGGCAAATGCTTTAAACGCGCGTTAAGCAAGTCGATTCCTTGTTGTGTGGTGATTCCAGCAACTCGGAAGAACTTGTCTGGGTTTCCTCCTTCCGTGCGCACGTACACAGCTACCAGTGT